>PVLD010021293.1:0-31821 GCA_004027595.1 Dinomys branickii | reverse complement strand
CACAGATGATGGCCCTTTTGATCAGTTCGTTTTTTCTCCTCCCTCATCTCCGTTGCCCTACCACTCAATCAGTTATCTTCCCTGTGATAATAACTGTACTCCTGGGTTTATCTATATCCTTGGACTCTCACCTTGGGAAGAGATATAGCTGCCTCAGACTATACTATAACATACAGGGGTGTATACAAACTGCCATGGTACAACCTGAGAATATTTTTTGTCAAAAGTCCTTATGTTGACGTGTGTGCAATGTGGTACTGTCCATCTCAATTTAGAAGAAAAAATTTCTCAGAAGGGAGGAATGATTTGTCATTCCCCCAAAGGTAAACCTCACTAACATGAAATCACTTACATGGAATGGCAAAACAGGTTTTATAAAAGCATCACTCTGTTTTACTGAAGCCTGATAGCAGCAACAAACAGGACCATAGAATGGGGAAAGCAGCAGACCATCACCGAATATTTAATTCATCTGGTGGCTTCTAGACATCAAAAATATCGGAAGACCAAGCATTATGGAAAGCTTCTTGGTTTTCTCTCTGCTAGATGCTCTTGGCCACTAAACTGAAGTTCTTGTGGAAGGCGTCTGCTTGTAGGTGATGACTGAGAAGTGGAACAAGAATATAGCAGAAATCTCCTGCCCCCAATTCCTTACTTTGCCAGCCTTGACGTGTGGGTGCTAATTTGGTTGCTGTCCCAGATTTTATAAAAGCAGAGATGGCTTTCAGTTAAAAATGGCAACTTGAGGATGCATTTAACTATACTTTATTCCATCCACCTTTTCTCTTGAAGTAACCTATAGATACTACAAACAGAGAACCTCTTACACATTGGTAATTTATACATGGAATCTCTGCTAAAGATGAGGCCATGGAGAAAAGGCCTATCTTGTTTCTCAGCCCTTTCCTTGGGGGAACAGACTGTGTGCTGGACTATGCTGTGTGCTGGACCACATGGAGCAGGGGTCTTGGGGACCTCCCAAATGCTTTATGCTGACCATGAATGCCATGCTGGGAAACCAGCAGAGAGGCTGCTAATGACCTTCCAGATGAAGGCACCTCTGTCAGACAAAGAATGAGACCACTGTCCTAGTTAACCTTAGTTGCCACTGTGTGCATTCAAAGGAACTCTGGCCTAGGGAACATACTCGTTTACCTCCTTTTGTCAATAGGTGACTGTATTCCTGAGGAAGGAAATTAAAAATAGAGTAAACTGAAATATTTTCCCTTCCCCTTTCTCTTCCTTGGCTTGGAACTTCAAAACTATATAATCTCTGAAAGAATTTAAGTCACTGATGTCAAACTGGACTGTTTAACTCAATAAATAGCTGGAAATAAGAAAGAGGGTAAAGATTACAAAAAGGAGAAGGTACCCATCTGGCGCTTATCTGGGTAATGATATAAAATATTTCTATTTGGCCCTGAATCAAGGCCAGCAGTTTTCTGTAGCTGTTGGTTTCAAGCAGGAGCCTAAAGTGATATCTTTCTATGGTCTGTTGGCCATTTCAGAACTTTAGAAATGTAATGGTCAATTCATTAGAAAGAAACAAATAACTAAATAAATTTTACGAGAGGACTTCAAGATGGTGACCGAGTAGGCAGCGGAGAGAGAACCTCCCGGAAGAATGCTACTCAGACAAAGGAATATAGGAATATAGCAACATGTGAAGGACAGAAGGGAAAGAGGTGGTATCCTGAACTCAGGAAGGATCTGAAAGGGGAATTGAAGACTGAGCAAAACCTCTTCTGGAGGAAAGGATCGGAGATCTGCCATGGCACAGTCAGAGGGAGAGAAGAAGGAGGAAGTCACAGCTCCAAACACACTCTTGGCCTACGCACTCGTTCCGGCGTTCGCAGCTTCAGCTTCGGAGACCCATGCTCACGGAAGCCTCCCAACTCGGCCAGTGGAGAGCAGAGTTCCGAGCGCTGGTCCAGGGCTGGAGAGAGGAGGGTGCAGCCAGGAAAAGAGGCAATGGCGGTCAGGAGCAGTTGTTGAACCCAGCATGAGAATGAGAGGTTGTTACAGCCACCGGGGCAGAGTCCCCACCCTGTGGCAACCTTCCTAATCAGTGCCTGCCTGGAGAGAATCAATGCAACTAGTACACAGCCCACCACGCCTGGCTCTGTGCCTGCCTCGAGGCAGTGACCCCTTGCGTCTCCACTGGGTGAGCCCCTACCGGCAGAGAGCAGCGGGGAAACTTGGCGGTGAGCCGCAGCAGCTCCCAGGGATCCAGCCAAGGAGCAGACAGGGGCTCCAGCACCGCAATGGGAGGGAGATGCAGATGGAGGTGGATTGCATGGCTCCACGCCCTTCTCACTCCAACATCAGGCAGGAAGCACGAGCTGGGTTGCCGGAACTCAGCTCCCACCTTGAACTCTCTCTGGGAGCACCTTGAGTCTCGGCAGCTTGAGCAAGTACCGCCTGTTGCTGGCAACAATGGGATGAATCCACAGTCTTCAGGACTCACCCCAAACAATTAATGTGAGCACCAAGAGGGTCTCCTTACAGCTTGCACATATGAATCTTGCATGAACCCATAGCAACAAATTAGGTGAAAAGCAGCAGACCAGGAGTCTGAAAAACAACATGCTCTATACAGCAGACCCAAGAAAATCCTCCAACTCTATTCTAGAACTAATCTTTAAACTCAGTTCATACTCTGAACGAACACAGTGAGAACAGACTGGGGAGATTTCAAGCCCTTATACCAAGCATCGTGAGTTCGTCCAGTGCCCAGCTGCAAGGTGTGGGGAACAGTAATACTGGAGATCAGGAGGAGGGAGGAAGAGAAGAAAGGGCCTCTGGCATCAAGGCAACGGGACAGAGCTGAATGGGTCACCGAGGGCACCCCAATGGGGGCACGTGCCCTGCGGCCGCTCTGCCGTGGGTCCCACAGCCGCTCTGCTGTGGGCCGTGCTAAGGGCGCCCCACAGACTGGACCCACCCACACCCATAGCATGGTGATGGGATGGAGCTGGGCGGTCCGCTGTGAGCATAGGTGCTTTTCCACCTCCAACCATGGCAGTTTGTATACACCCATGTATGTTATAGTATAGTCTGAGGCAGCTATATCTCTTCCTAAGGCAAGAATCCAGGGGTATAGATAAACCCAGGAATACAGTTATTATCACAGGGAAGATGACTGATTGAGTGGTAGGGTAATGGAGATGAGGGAGGAGAAAAATTGAATGATCAAATGGGCCATCATCTGTGTAACTGAGTAACAAAGGTGAAGGTAACATTATGTAGGACAGAATCCAGAGCTAATTCCCTTCTATGTTCTCTATAATTTGTATTGCCTCAATCGTTTTTGTACTAACAGAAGTGAAGATAACTTTATATTATACAGCATCCAGTGCAAATTCCCTACTATCTTCTCTATAATTTGGTATTTCCTTTAATGTTTATGTGTTAACTAATGTGAAGATAACATTATGTAATACAGCATCCAGTGCTAATTCCCTACTATAATCTGTATAATTTTGTATTTTCCGTATTGTTTATGGCTTATTCTGGTTCATACGTCTCCATTCTTTTGTCTTTAAAATTAAAAAAAATACTTCTATACGAAATTTTAAAAATTCTGATTGTTGAGGAGCATTTTGCACATTGGACATCAGAATAAATAGTTGTCAGATGGAAAGAAATTTAAATTCAGAAAGCATTGAGAAAACAGAAAACCTGAATGTCCACTTTCAAAGAAGTCAGTGAACTAGAGCCCGAGATCCAAGTGATCGTAATACTTACGGAATGAATAAAGAAAGAATATAAACAGAGATGGATTTGAGTTAAAAGAGCTGATAAGTGCTGTGGAGGATAAAGCTAGGAGATTCAATACATAAATAACAGAACTGATAAAGTTAGTCTAAAAGAGTTTATGTAACTTTAATAGCCTGGAAAACCAGAAACTCTTTGGTAAATTAATCAAAGGGCAAGATTGTGAAAACACCAGCCATGGAGACAACTGAAATCCTAAACATGAAAACATTTTAAAAGGTAAAATGACCCACCTGGAGAGATTTGGTAGACATTATTATTTATTTTAAAATCCTTTGTATTCTTCTGGAAATATATTTGAAATTAATAAAATAAATTATAAATTATGCATACACATATAGGATAAACAAATATAGAATGTAGACATGCTATTTTTTTTAGTTCATGTCTGCAGTACACAGTGCTTACACTCTTCATGTAAAGCTGCTGCTGGTATGCACCACAGCTTAATTCTTTCTTCACTCCCTTCCTCACCCGCTTTCCTGCTCTCCATTTCTTGGCCCCATCCTTTCTTCACAAGATCTACATCCCAGCTTCTTCTTTTCGATCTTTTATTTGGCTCTTTGTTTATATTTTGGCTTTCTCATATAAGAGAAATCATGTGATATTTAAGCTGTGTGTCTGATTTATTTTACTTGATTTTACGATCTCAATGTGCATCCATTTTCATACCAATGACTTAAGTTCATCCTTTTGTATGGCAGAGCTGTACTGTGCTGCATAGAAATACCACACTTGTTTATCCATTCATCTGTTGATGGCCACTTCCAAGATTTAGCTGCCATGAGCTGTGCTGTTATAAACATGGGTGTGGATGTATCACCGTAATATGAATGTCTTTTGGGAAAATACTTAAAAGGGGAATGGCTCAGTTGGATGGAATTTCCATTTTTAGTGTTTTGGGGAACCTCCATATTTATTTCCATAGTACTTGCGCTAGTTTACATTCCCAATGAAGAGGAAGCATTCCTTTTTCTACCATGCCTCTCCAATTTTTATTATTATCTGATTCCTTAATAGCCATTCTTTCTGGGATAACATGGAATCACAGTGCTGTTTTAATTTGCACTTCTCTAATGGCTAGAGATGGTAAACATTTTGCATGTATCTTGGTTACTTTTTTCTCGTTGCTGAGGCAAAATACCCAACGCCCAAAATGAAGGAAGGAAAGGTTTATTTAGCTTACAGTTTGTGGAGGTTTCAGTCCGTACTTGGCTGGTTCTGAGGCAGAGTGGCACATGGCAGAGGACAAACGTTCATGGCAGCAGAGCACAGCAAAAACCACGAGAGCCAAAGGGGAGAATAGCTGCAAGCAGCCTCTTTTCTTTCCCTTACATTGTAAAGAACCTACCCCCACCCAGGGGGCGTGAACCTCTCACACATCTCCATGCCCTCCTCTTCCACAGGCTCAGGATGTGTACAAAGTAAGCACCTTAGCTTCCTCCTGAGTCACTCAGCCAAACCTCTAGACTCCCCAAGTTGACACAATGTATCAACCATAACAGCATGTCTTTATTGAACAGTTGTACTTCTGAGAAATGTTTACTTCAGTTGCTTATTTCAAGATTGGATCTTTTATTTTGAGTAAGTGTAGTTTTATTTACTTATTTATTTGTTCTTTATATGTTCTAGATGTTAGTCCTCTGTTGAAAGAATGGCTGACAAAACTTTTTTTCCTATTCCGTAAGTTGTCTCTTCATTCTATTGGTGCTTTTGCTGTCCAGAAGGTTTTGATTTGATATGATCCCATTTGCGGGTTCTTAATGCTATCTCTTGTGTATTTGGGTTTCTGTTCAGAAAGCCCTTTCTTGTGCCTGTGTCTTCAAGAGTTTTACCTATTTTATCTTCCACAGACTTATGTTTCATTTTAACATTTAGATCTTTGATTCGTTTTTAGTTTAGTACATGGCAAACAGGTCTAGCTTCAGTCTTCTAAATCTGTGTCGCCAGAACCATTTCTTAAAAGAGGCTGTCTTTCCTTCAGTATATGTCTTTGGTCCCCTTAGAGCAGATCATTGAACTTCCTGGCATTACTTCTGCATCCTCCATTCTGTTCCATTGATTCACATGTCTGCTTTTGTACCAGTACCATGTTGCTTTTGATTTTTTTTTAAATCACTGTAGCTTTGTATATAATTCTTGCTTTGCTCTTATTGCCCAGCATGCCTTTTGCTATTCTGGGTCTCTTCGGGTTACATATGAATTTTAGGGTTGTTTGCTCTGGTTCTATAAGAAATGCTATTAATTGGGCTGGGCTAGGTGTGGTGGCACACACCTGTAATCCCAGCACTTGAGAGGCTGAGGCAGGAGGATCGTTGTGAGTTCGAGGCCAGCCTGGGCTACAGAGTGAGCTGAAGGCCAGCCTGAACTACGTAGTGAGACCTCGTTTCCAAAAGAAATTAGGTTAGGACTACATTAAATCTGTATATCACTTTTGGAAATATGGCCATTTTGACAGTATTGGTTCTGCCTATCCAGGAACACGGTGTATCTTTCCATTCTGTGTTTGTAACAGAGTTTCACATTTATTAAAGATAATGGAAAAACCAAAACAAAACCAGAGGATAAGGCAAAATGGGCTCTGCAGAGTGAGTTTGGGACTGAGTAAAAAGGAAAAGCAAATGGAGCCAATATTTCAAAAGAAAAAATCCTCCGAATAATGTTCACAGATTTAATGTAACTCTCAAGGGCAGACGGCACACATTCGTATCAGTTTAAATCAAAACTCCAAAGACATTTCCTTACTTTGGTAAAGACGTTTTTTCTTTCTTTTCCCCTACAAGACAGTCATCCTTGAGCTGAAGTCCAGCCCTTACAACAAATCAAGACAAAACAAACAGAACAAAACAAAATAAAAAACCAAGGCAAAACAAACCCACAGTCAGGAATGAAAATGAAATCTAGATATATTTCTGTTGACATTTGGAACAAGACCCAAAAAAGAGTAAGGAACTGTGATTAGAGTACAAAAGATCTTTTTTTTTTTGCAGCTGTTAGGCTGACACTGTAATCCCCTTTCTCCACTTTAACTCGTGTTTCTTTATACCTTCTCACCCTTATGAAACATAAATTCAGGACAATAAAAAACAGCTGTATTTTTGTTTTAGAAAATAAATTTTGCTAATTTTTTTGTTTTCCATTTAGTATATCAAGAATTAATTCCTGCAAAGAAAAGGAAAGAGTCTCTTCCATGGAGTAGAACAGATATTAATGATCATCATTACAGTTCAACCAAAGATCTTAAATCTTGTTTTGTTTTGTTTTTCTGAGATAGTGTCTCACTATGTATTCCAGGCTGACCCGTCACTCACTGGGTAGCCCAAGATGGCTCTGAACACACAGTGATCCTCCTACCTTAGCCTCCCAGATAGTAGGATCACAGGAATGTACCACCATGTCTAGCCCTTAAGTCTTTTTAGAGGGTAACAATGTTATATGGGAAAGAAGAATCCACTTTTTGTTCGTGTATTCTGCCCCGGGTTAGCAGTTGTAAGAGGCAGAGACAGAAGGGAGTAATATGATCAGATGGTAAATCCAGAGTTCTTCCCAGGGTTGGTGCCTGCAAAATTTTATACCCTTGAGCCTGTGATATATGGGCCTTGCCAGTTTTGGAGATGCCTGCAAGGCATATTTTTTTTTATCTGTTCAAAGTCCTTTTTTATTATTAATGGTATTAATCTCCAGCAACTATACCTTCGTCCCTCCTTGACCCCAGCTTTACACATGATTCCTTTCTGTCAAAAATTTAAGTTTTTCAAATTTTTCTGTTCTGGTTTTTGCTACCAATTTTTACTATACATCTGGATTTTAAAAGAACAACATTAACAGTAACAACAATGAGCAGCCAACAGTACCCAACCACAGCCTGAACATTGAGCTACCTTGAAATTTCCTCCACCATATTAATTCGTCCTGTAGCAGACTCGAGACATGGGCAAAATATAGAGAAATGTTTTACCAGAGTATAACATGCATGGTCTCTAGTCCAATCATTGATGGAGTTCTTGTTGCCAACTAAAGCCTCTTAAGCCTGGCTTTATTGTCTGCATTCCTAGAAACATTCTGGTCTTCTGAGCTCTAACTAGAATCACACATCAAGCTTTGCTTACTGCATTGTAGAGATAGTGTAGTTTCCATCTCTGAACCTTCCCAAACTCTTGTATAAAACAGTTCCAAAACTTCTGAACCACGTGGGTAAGTATAGTCAAAGCTACAGTCTTACTTCTCTGGTAACAACTGTCTATATTAATCACCTTTCTTCTTGCTAGACAAAGTACCTGAGATCCATAACTTAATGGATGAGAGGTTTCCTTGACCCACATTTTCAGAGGATTCAGTCCATGGTTGAGTAACTCCAAGGCAGAAACATCATGGAAAAAGGATATGGCAGAGCAAAGTTGCTTAGTTCACGGTGATTGGGAAGCAGGGGAAGGGAAGAGAAGAAGGGGACAGATGTAGACCATAACATCATGGTGACCCAACTCACCTAGGCATTCCCAGTAGTGTACTTTACTGATCCCTAGGCAGCTACTTGACAATTAAGCTTAAACGTCACAGTGCCTATCACCCCATTTGAAATTCTTAAGGGAAACCATGCAGGAGGCTGCATACCAACATTTGACTGTCAGGTAAAGTTAAAAGAATAGATTGATACAGATTGATAGAGTTTCTATAATATTTTAATAAATATTAGTCACTTTCAATTGAAAGATATAATAATAAAGTTCTGTCAATGAAACTACAATATGCTTATAACACATGGTCCAACCTCAGAGAATGTATAATATAAAAAAATGAACAAATTGGAATTGAACAAATAGCACAACACTTTTATGTTACCATCTCATGTCTTATTAATAAAGCAGTTCCTGTCTCCAAACTAGCACTTGGCATATAGTAGGTATTTAAAAATCATTGGAGAAAAAGGAAGAGAAAGAAAAGGCAAAGAAAGGATCCTTGGTTTGTCTAGCATTTGAATGCAGACTTCAGAACCATACATATGTAATCTACCTTCCTTCCACTCTTTTAAATTCTCAATTTCCATCCATGTCTCCATCCATGTCTCTTCTAACAAGCTCAGACATTTTCAGGAATTCTTCTTGGAGCATCCCCCAACTTCCCCATTTTCTTAAATCATCTGAGATCCTACATGAGCTCCCTTCGCTTCCAGGTAGGTCCTTTGCCCTGTCAAAAGCATGGCTCAAAATGTTTGCTCATATTTTTCTAGGTTCAACTGTGACACATGAAAAACAGAAGAAAAATTAGTCACAGAGAGGATGTACAAGAGTAGACTTGGCTCAAAACATAAAAGGAATAAAAGTCAGCAAAGTAAGAGAGGTAGAGGCAGTTCAGTCTCTGAAAGGAATTCAGCATGCTATGTTGACAGCTCAGAGCGCTAAAAACAAAACTAAATTTTTGCTTAAAAGCATAGCTTTTCATAATTTTACAGTATAATTTCTATTTCATGTGCATGAGTGCACAATGTATTTTCTTCTTACAGCTAGGCTTTTCTTAGGTAAGATTTCTAAAGGAAGGTTCTAGATGATTGAAAGGGGCCATACTTAACAGGATTGTCTAGCTATTTTATCACCAGCTGCACTGATCCAGTAGGCTTGCAAATATTGCTACACATGGAAAATGCCACAATCTATTTTTCCACCAACCTTGCTGGTTTCCTTTTCTTGGTCTCCTTTGCTGCACCTTGTCTTCCAGATTAAGCCCTCTTTCCTTCTGCTTTATTCTTAATTTTGAAACACTGGGGAAATGTAAAGGAATACATGTACAGGAGAGTTTGGAAGTTATACAATATGACAGTGCTCTCCCCAAAAACCATAGTTAAGATACTTCATACTTTAATATAGTATTTGAAATAAAAATCAATATGAAAAAAGTCCATAATGAACAGAATATGACATTTTAAGTAGGTGAAGATCTGATCTTGTACTTTTACTTCACTGACTCACTTGTCCCACCCTAAGCCCACACTTGATACCTATATGATTTTGTTAGATGGACAGATGGCTGGTTCAGAGGGATTAGCAGTGAAGTGTGATTTGTCTCTCTCACAGTGTTCATTGCCCACCCTTAATCTGTCTCAGAGATCTCTTGTTCGCTTGAGAGGAGAATTGCTGGGTCATAGGGTGTATATGACTCAATGCTTATAAAATAATACCATCTGTTGTCAACATCTTTGCACCAATATCTACTACCACCATGAAGAGTTCCTGTTGATCACTGGGCACAATAAAATACAGCTTTTATTTTCTAACAGATTTGACTGTTACTAGTGCACGTTTGCAGCACATAATGCTCACAGTCCTCATGCGAAGTTGGTGCGTGTACACAATGTATCTCATTCTTTTTACACCCCTCCCCTCCTTCTATACCCCTTCTCTCCATCTCTTGATACCCGTTCCTCTTGCAAACAACCTAGCTCCCTACTTCGTACTATCTTTTATTTTGGTCTTTATTATATTTTGAGCTTCTTATTTGAGGGAAACCACACAATAGTTAAACTTCCTGGTCTGATTTATTTCACTTAACATTATTGTTTCCATGTGGATCCATCTTTCTACTATAATTGAACTTTATCCTTCTTCACAGTAGAGTAGCACTCCATTAAGTATAAATATCACATTTTATTTATCCATTCATCTGTAGGTGAACATATAGACCACTTCAAAAATTTAGCTATTATGTGTTGTGCCACTGTAAGCATGGATATGCGTTTAAACAAGGACATGCATGCATGTCTCACTATGGTATGATGTTTCTAACTCTTCTGGAAAGACAACCAGAAGAGGAATAGCTGGGTTCCGTGGAAATTCCATTTTTAGTTTTTTGATGAATTTCAATACTGATTTCCATAGTAGTTGTACTGTTTATATTCCCATCAACAGGGTAGAATGGCTCCTTTTCTGTCAAGCTTCTCTAGCATTTGTTGTTGATTTCTTGATGGCAGCTATTCTTTCTGCAGTAAGATGGAGTCTCAATTTTTTTGGTCATTTTGAGACAGGGTCTCCCTATGCAGTTCAGGCTGGCCTTGAGCTCACTTTGTAGCCCAGGCTGGTGTCAAGCTTGCAACAGTCCTCCTGCCTCAGCCTCCTGAGTGCTGGGATTACAGGCATGTGCCACAATGTTGTTTTATACTTTTCTGATGTCCACAGATGCTGAGCATTTTTTCATGTATTTAGTGGCAATTTATACTTCTGAGAATTTTCTATTCATTTTGGATGTCCATTTTTAGATTGGGTCTTTTATTTTAGGTAGACCAATATTTTGACTTTTTTATGTAGTCTAGATATTAGTCCTTTCTCTCCCCCACTTTAATTCTAATTCCCAGAGGTAATTATCCTTGTAGGTAGGTGTTGTCTTATCTTGGGTTCCCCGAAAGTAAAGACTGAGGCAAAAACATAAAGGACTTAGATGCAAGCAGGCTACATGGAACACCATAGGGGCAGAGAGAGAAACAGGAAAGAAGGAGGTTCTGACATATGGACATATTATCAAGAGTCCATGGTTCGATGCCACCAGGACCTATAAGAAGTATACAATTTGATGGTTCTTTAAAAAGTTAGAATTACCATATGATCCAGCAGTTTCTTTTGCATACCCCACTGAATTGAAATCAAGGATTCAAACAAATACTTGTACATCAATGTTCATAACAATTTTATTCACAATAGTCGAACACCAGAAATAATACAAATGTCTATCAAAAGACAAATGTATAAACAAAAGGTTATGTGTATATAAATATAGATGTAACATATTCAAATATAATGAGTATTAGTTAGTCTTAAAAGGAATGAAACATTGATAGCTGCTACAACATAAATGAACCTTGAAACACTGTGTTAAGTGAAATTAGTATGTGGGAAGTTTTCTGTTACTATAACAAAATACTTGAGATAATCAGCTTGGAAAGTTTATTTTGACTCAGTTTTGGAAGTTTCAGTCTGTAGTTGGGTGGACCATTGCTTTGGGGTGGTTTTTTCATTTGTTTTTTGGTTGTTATGAGACAAGATCTCACTATGCAGTTCAAGATTGTCTTGAACTCACTATGTAGCCCAGGTTGGCCTTGAACTCACAGTGATCCTCCTGCCTCAGCCTCCTGAGTGCTAGTGTTACAAGAATGTGCCATCATGCCTGCCACAGATGGCCTATTGTTTTGGGGCCTGTAGTTATTCAGTACATCACGGTGGTATTGTGTTGGGAGGAAGTGTTCACTTCCTGGCAACCATAAAGCAAAGAGAGACAGGAAGAGATTGGTGTACTATACTCCTCTTCAATGGCATGCTCCTAGTGGCCTAAATTCTGCTCAGCAGGCCCCACATCCTACAGGCTCAACCATTTCCCAGTAAGGCCGAGTGTTATGGTTGATACATTGTGTCAACTTGGGGAAACTGGAGGTTTAACTGAGTGATTCAGCAGGAAGCCAGAGTGCTTACTTTGTATACATCCCAAGCCTGTGGAAAAGGAGGGCGTGGAGATTGCATGAGAGCTATATGCCCCCTGGGTGGGGGTAGGCTGTTTACAATGTAAGGAAAGAGAAGAGGCTGCTTACAGCCATTCATCTCTTTTGCTTTGGTTGTTTTTGCTGTGCTCTGCTGCCATGAACGTTTGACCTCTGCCGTGTTCCATTTTGCCTCAGAACCAGCCAAGTATGGACTGAAACCTCCACAAACTGTAAGCTAAATAAACCTTTCCTTTCTTCATTTTGGGTGTTGGGTATTTTGTCTCAGAAATGAGAAAAAAGTAACCAAGACACCAAGCTAGGGCTCTGGGGAACATTCTAGATCGAAACTATCATGTCACCATAAACCAGAGTAATTCATATTGAGTAATTCCACTTACATGAGATACCTAGGCTATTCCAGTTCATAAGGACAGAGAGTAGAACAGAGGTTTCCAGGGACTGACAGCGGGGAAGAATGCAGACCTACTCACTTGTGAGTACCAATATTAGTGAAGAGTTTATGTTGGGGATGATGAAGAAGTTTTGGAAATGGATAGTGGTGATGACTGAACATTGTGAATGTGCTTAATGGCTTAGAATTTTACAACTGAAGGTGATTACAGTGTGTGATGGTTGGTTGATGGTGTCAACTTGAGTAGGAGAATCTCAGCTAAATTGGTTCAGCAATGCCACACTGTAGGGCAGTTTGTCACCTGGATGGGGAAATGAAGGATGGATCTACTTCCGTTTCTTCCAAGGCCCTCCAGTCATCACCTTCCCTTGGATGTCATCTCCTGGCTCCTGGTGTAGACCCTTCAGATTTCCATCTCAGACCCATTGACCTCCTGATACCGACTCCTATGGAACATTGCAGTGAGCTCCAGACCCTCGACTGGGTCCTTCAGTGTCCAGTGTGCAGACATCCTCTGCCCCCTTCTTTCCCAACTCTGTGGCTGGCCATTGTAAGCCAATCATGTAAATTGTTACATATTTATATATCTTGTGTTATATCTGTTTCTCTTGTAAACACTGACTGATACACAACAGTGAAGTAATGTTCTGTTATTTTACCATAATCAAAAAGTATACAGATAGTTCCTTGATTTGTTTAGTCACAGGCTGCCCTGGAAGGGCTGGGACATTTATCCATTAGCTCTTTTGCGCACTGATTGTGTTTCTCCCAAGGGCATTCATTCACTTGTCCTAGGTGGCTCTTGTTTCTTGGGCTTAAGAAGTCTCCAAGACAAAATATGAAAAGATTGCAGGTATGGGGTTTTGGGGGGAGACCATCATGAGTCAGAGCTTGTGCGGAGGCATCTACCATAGCTGTGACTGAAATCAGAGGTGGCTTGAGTGAATGTGATACAGTCTCCAATAGGTTTCTGGTGTGTCTGTTTTGACCAGTCTCTCATACAGTTACAAGTATACAAATAAACTTATCTATCTATACCTACATATTGACTGATAATTTTACCTTTGCAAGTATGAATTCATGCTATTTATACTGTTTGACAGCTTCTCTCATAGATATTTCTAGTCTAGCATGTAAAGGAGTGCCTCAATCCATTTAACTGACATAGAATTGTCTATTGTATGGAGGTGCAAGGATTGTTTTTAATCCACTACAGTTATTCTGATTTCACACCTTTCAATTTAATAAGTTGTTTTTAAAGAATCTCTAATACGGCCCTCTCTTGCTATCATCTTTGATGTATTTTCTTTGAAGTTTGTATCATGGTGGCTATAGACTTTTCTTCAAGTCATCATACCTTTTCAGATATAATTTTAAATAGATGAATAAACATGATGATAGATTCAAAGTCAAATCGTGATATAAGACAGAAAGGGGTTTATTTTTATTGCCTTTTAAGTGTTTTTCCAAGCTGTCTGCTCCTGAAATTTCTGGAAGCAAGAAGAAACTCTCAAAAATGTTTGACTTGATATTTGAAGAAGATAGCTACTAATTATAGTTTGTCGGGATGTACAACAAAATAACACACTTGTGGATAACAGCATTCTATATTCTTTCCTGCCATTGAGTGAAAAAAGTTATTTTTAGTTAAGAATTATGTGGGTGGGATACAAGTGGTAGAATTTTAACAATTAAATGAAAGGGCATCTTTTTCTCCTTTTTATGTCAGTACATTTTAATGCCTTTCAAGAGCCATTTTATTTCATTGAAATCATCTTATTGAATCCATATTTGTGTTGAGCTTTTGTGAACCTGTTTAGTTTGGGGTTGACTCTTGGAACAAAGATTATAAAGTATAACATTTATATTATTTGAAATGCAAAAGACCTAGAGGTAAAAACATAAAGCTCAGCCATCATGGGTGCCCTGGTCAGATCAGGCTGCTCTAACAAACACCATGGACTGGGAAACATAAACAGCAGGAACTTCTCTCTCACATCTATGGAAGCTGGCAAGCCCAAGATCAAGGTGCTGGAAGATTTAGTGGCTGGTAAGATTCTTCTCTTGTCTTGTGGACAGGTACCTTCTCACCAGATCTTCACATAATAGGAAAAAAAAAAATAGGAAAAGGGTGGGACTTCATGCTCATGAACTCACTTAGACCTAATTACCTGCCAAAGGCCTACCTACCTCCTAATCCCATTACATCAGGAGGTAGCTTTTCAATATATGGACGGCAGTGGGGAAGAGGCCTCAGTCCATAACACTGAGATATGTTAACACCACTTATTACCTACATGGTGCTGGGCATGTCACCAGTCTTACTTTCTCATATGTACAGTCGGGATGATAATCTCACACAGCTCCAGTGAAAATGAATTGAGATAACATTTTTGAAGTGTTAAGTTACTTTTATTTAAGTAGCTGTTCTTAGGACTTTTCTTTGAATAAAAATTGTCAGCCATCTTGAGACCCTTTGCTATGATGGTGGTTTGTGTTGGAAAAGGATGTTCTCAGTAGTACACTGTGGAACACAGAACCAGTGTTTGTGTCAGCAGCCTGCCTGTGCGGTAACGTGAACTCATCCACACCTGCTAGGGTCTGAGAAGAGTTAAGGGTGCAGAGTGTTAGCTAGCCAGCGGAGAAGTCAGTGTCCTGGACTATGTCTCCTGTTGTCATTATTTAACCTTCTCACCTCTACTGGGGGTCTAGAATCCAGAGACACAATACAAGAGCTTTTCACTAAGGGACCCTCTTTATATAAGACCGAGGGCAATGTCTCTTTGGGCTTCAGATGTACTTTTGCAAATGAGCTGTATCTTCAGAGAAACCCAGAGTATTGTCAGACTTTCAAAGAAATCTCTGACCCGGTAAACCTTATGAGCTGCTGACCATAAAGGCATTCCTAGTGTTTTTCCCAGAGCATACTCCTTAACTAAATTTCCTTTGCCCTATGTTTCCTAATAAAAATTTATATTTCTCTTCCTTATGAAAAAATTCTGTTGGATTATTCATAACTGAAAATTGAAACAATTAATACAGAAGTGGGGGAGGGAAAAAAGGTGATAACCAAAGAAGAGAAGAAAGATCTGTAAATTAGAAAATGGATGGAAGGAGAACCTGCAATCATTTTCCTAAACTTTAACAATGCAACATACCCGTAAGGTGTCCAGCCCTCGCCAGCCAGTGTGTATAAATGGGGCTACTGGAACGTTAATATGGCCCAAATTTAGCTTAGCCACAGCCCTTCCTGAAATGCCAGCAAAGCAGTGCATGGTCAGGCCATCAACCGTTTCACAGGTGTAACATTTGAGCTTAGGAACAAGTCCATATATGTTCTTAATTTTTGTATCATCACTAAAGCCCATTGGTAGCAGCCATTGTGTAGCAGTCCCTCAGTCCCCCGCTGCTTCATAGCATTCCTGCTCTACCACTGCTCTGGGATTCCTGCCAGGAGTCGCCCTGTGTCATGCAGAGATTAGGAATGTGCTCTTCCTCTCTAGGCAGCCATTAGGCACCTGAGTTCCATAGTACTATTGTGTATGTAGTGTGTCTTATAAGTTTCTAAGCATAATACAACTTTCATTTACGACCTGTGCTTCTCTCTGGGGAGCCCCTGAAAGCTGTGGTGGAAAGTAGACAATTTTCTGCCTTTATGTGCATCACTCTTTTTTTTAAAAATTCATATTACTATGCAAAAGCATCTTGTCTTCTGTGTGTGTGTGTGTGTTTGTGTGTGTGTTGAGTGAAGGAAGGTTGTAAGTCCTGCAGGCAGAGTATGGATTTAAATATATCCTTGAGGTTGGAGTTTGCAGAAGTTACCACATCAGTTTATACTCAGCTTATATGCTTCATGAACCTTTTAATACTAGTGATAATAGAAAATCATTTCATATAAATTATAATGCTTTGAGCAGGAAGTAAACAAAATATTGATCTTAAATAAGAAGGACACTAATGTCCTGTTGCGGTTTAAATATGAAATGTCCCTCAAAGACCCATGTATTAAAGCACAGCAGCGCTCAGAGGTGTGTCCTGGAGAGGTGACTGGATCCTGAGGACATTAACCTCATCAGTGAACTAATCCTTTTATGAATTCACAGCTGAAAGGGTTGTTAGGAGGAAGGGCCCAGTTGGAGGAAGTAGGTTGGTTTTAAAAGATCTGTCTGATATTTCTCTTTCAGACTTCCAGTCTCCATGAGAACAAGCTTGTTCAACCGAATGCTTTCTGCGACGTGAGGGTATTTGGCCTCATCATGGCCCAACAGCAATGGAGGCCAGTGACCATGACTGAAACTTCTGAAGGTTATTCTGTTGGAAAAGGGTGCCCTCCATGGTGCCCCGCAGAATGCAGAGCCAGGATCTGTGTCAGCAAGCCTGCCTGTGTGGTGGGATGAATTCGCTACACTGGCTAGATGCTGAAGACAGGGCCAGGATTCACCAAAGTAAACCTTTTCTCCTTTATTTCAGAGGTTTTGTCATAGTGACAGAAAGCTGACTATGTAACACATATCCCCTTCTGCTCCACAATATCATGATTCTGTGTTTACGTCCAATATAAGACTTTTTTATTTACTAGTATATCCCCTAAGCAAAAATATCTGGTATGTTTTAAAGTGCTCCTGCTTCTGGGACACAATACCCCGCCAATAGCTTTAAGGAAGAGAAGTTTAATTTCGCTCATGGTTTCCGAGCAGTTGGTCCATGCTCAGATGGCTCCAAGGGAGAGCATCATGGCGAAGGGAGTTGGAAAGCAGCTCACTGTGGCTGGAAGCAGTGCAGGGGAACAGTACCGGAGAGGAAGGAGCACGGGAACAGATAGAGTGCCCAAGGCCACCCGGACATAGCCAGAGCGTACTTTCCTCATCCCTTAGGTGGCTCCCCACCCTGTCAAGGTGACACAATTAAGCTAAACCAGCACACCTGGCAAGAGTCAATGTCCAAGAAATATTTCTTCAGTGAACAAGCAATTGTCCAGTCTTGACCACTACAAGCACGAGATGGTTGGAGCTGCTTTGTTTCATATGGCTATGACCAAAGCAAAAGGAAAGGGTGCTGGAGGATAACAGACTTTATTCATATGTACCTTTCTTAGGAAGGGGAGGAAAATCTGAGAATTCAGAAAACTTCTCTTTTTCATTGGATAAAAATAAATCACACATCTACTCTGGCAAATCAATATTAGATTGCCATTATTGTTTAAGCCTGTTTTGATTCATGTCATGGTACTGAGTGCTTTGCTAGCCAAACGAAACACTAGAAAGAACTGAAGTATCACACAGGAAAAAAAAAACAACTTTTTAAACGCTGGCTCTTTAATTTACATGACTTACAAATCTGGGCTACTTCTGAGGGAAGTCAGCCAAAATTAATAAAAATTCTGAATGATAGCCCTATGTACAAGAAAGAACATCTACAGCATCCTGGGAGGCTGAGGTAGGGGAATCACAAGTTTGAGCTCAGCCTGGACAACTTAAGGACAGTAAGATTCTGTCTCAACAGAATTATAGAAAAGGCCCTAGGATGTACTTTAGGATATGAAAGACCTGCTTTCAATCCCCAGTACCACCCCAAAATTAAATCTGCATCATGCAAACAGAATTGAGTTAGCCTAAAATATTTCCATATTGAAAACCATTGAAATCTGCCTTCATGTATAGAAGCTATGCAATATTGGTTGTTAGGATCAGCAGTTGATACTCTAAAAACAATCAATTTTTAAAAGTTTGAATAATTCTCTTAAAATGTTATCTTGAGTGGGGTGTTCATTTAACAAAACCAGGGACTTGTACAAATATAGACCAAAATTCAACCAGCCTGCACTGCTAGAAAATGAAGGCGAACACAAATGAGCAGAATTCCGAAGAGAGGAGTAGTAGCCCATGTGTTTCATGCTGCAATGCTTTGCCAGCAGCTTACTGAGAAGAGGCAGAGATTATTATTCTAACCTTTTCAGTGAGTAACAGGGTATAAGAAGTGGGCACGTTGACCTTAACTGTCAACTTGACTGAATTAAGAGGTTCTTGGAGCGGTGATTGGATAGAGGGATGGAGCCTCTGATGTTCAGAGCGGGAGATGGTGCGAGGAGGGAGGTCTCTGGAGCCACGCAGGCCTTCAGGGCTGTTCCCCTGCACCTCCTTCCTGGCTGCCACCCCATGTGCAGCTCTGTATCACCACACCCTTCTGTCTTGGTGTTTCTGCCCTGGAGCCAGCTGACCAGGCATCAAACCTGCTGAAACGATGTGTCAAACAAACCATTTCCCTCTTTAACTTGTGTGTGTGTCAGCCGCTTTGGCCCAGCAGGGGGAAGCTGACTAACAAAGCAGGTTGAACAGTTGGCCCAAACCCACACAGCTGCTGGACAAGAGAACTGAGACTCCAGCTGTAGTGGGTTTGACCATAGAAGCACTGCTCCCACTTCTCCATTTACGCTTCCTTAATTTTAGCACTTGGAGGGATCTTAGAATTAATCTGGGCTGATGTTTTTTTAAACTCGAGCCCTTTTAAGAAAAACAACTCATGGAATCTCAGTATTGATGTAAATTGTTTTTAGTAGCAAAGGCTTAAGTAAGCACAAAATGTAATATTTGCCCCTATACTTCTTCTATAAGCATAAATATGCTACAAATAAAATATCAAGAACATTATAAAACCAATGAAATTTAAATTAGTATCATTAACTCGACAGCGCATACTCTTGTGCTAAATAATTGCCCAGAGTAACTTAAGAACAACAAAAGTATCTACTAGTTATTCTATAGAGAATCAGGGCAGAGTGTGCACATAAATATCATGTTCAAGATATTAAAATCTTCAAGGCAGTGAGGAATGCTCAGGTGCCCCTTTGAAGGAAGTATCATGTATAACACTTTAAGTCACCTTCTTTTTGAAGATAAGGTGAGCATTTTGACTTTTTCTTTAACTGTACATTAAGTGGTATCTAAATTATCAAGAGAAGGCAAAACAGAAAGCTTCTCATTATATTTTAACTACCCTCCAAAACTGTTCTTCATCTTTTGCAAACTGGTACTCATACTACCCCAGAAATCAGATTCTCCTGGGTTCACCAAGTCTAAAACTATGGCTATGCTCCACCGTGGTTACATTTTTTGTCTACTTTATCTCTTTTCAAAGTGTTGTATGCTGCTTAAGGATGGGATTAGCTGCTACAACAGCCAGGCTCTGAACCTTCGAGGGCTGAACCCAGTGTGTCTTACATCTCACTCATGTCATAGTCTGGTAGGAGCCTTTCATATTGTCTTTAAGTATCTAGTCTCCTTCCATTTTGTGGCTTTATCTTCCATTTTATCCTCAAAGGATTTTCTTTTTCAACCAGCAGATGGGGAACTAGATTGAGGCCGGTAGGAGGTGGGGTAAAAGGCACAGTGGGTGTTAAATGGCCAGATCTGGAAGTGGCACATGCTATGGTCTGACCATGTCTCCCAGAGTTTGGGTATTAGAAATTTAATCCCAGTATAGCAGTGTTGACAAGTAGTATCCTCAAGAAGTGAGTAGATTGATAGTGAGCAGATTCCCATCCGAGACTTGCTCACTCCTCACGGTGACGGTCCAATGCTGAGTTATAATGGTGCGTAGCTCCTTCTTCCCAGAAACCCCTGTAGTTTCTTCTTCCCATCTCCCTTAGCTAAAGCCTGCGTGTGCCAAAGATGAACCAATCCTCCTTCGGCATGTTATGCTGAGCAGCCCATGTCAGCTACCCTGTACCCACTCCCCTTGGAGTGCATATAAGCTCCACCCCTGTCCTTTGTCTTCAGAGAGCCGGCACAGCTGTTCTAGTGCTGACTCCCTCCGTGCCCACATTAAACTTTTATCTCTTGCTGTTTATATCTCTTTCCTCCTCTGCATTGTGTTAGATTGAGTACCTAAAAATATCTCAATCAGAGATACCGAGGGCAGCCCTCATGAATGGATTGGCGGTATCTTGGAAGTGAGTTCTGCCTTTGTCTGTTTGTCTGTCTCTGTCTCTCTGTCTCTGTGTCTGTCTCTCTCTCTCTTTCTCTCTTGTTCTTCTGCCTTCTGCAAGAGGATGACACAGCAGCAGTAATGACAACAACGACGACAAACCCTCTCTGTCATAGGTCCCTAAACCTTAGACCTTTTGGCCACAAAATCTCTATTTTTTATAAATTATACAATGTTGATTATTCTGTTATAGCAGCACAAAAAGCACTAAAACAGGACATAATTTCTGCCCTCACTATATAGAAAACTAGAAAATAGTCATACTATTACTTCATTTATGACTTGTTTTACTGAAGAGATTCCGAACTAGAATCTGGAGAAAAATTGTCCTTTACAGCAGCAGGAACAATAACAAAGGGGTTGGGGGACAGAATAGTGAGTTTTTTTTAAAGATAATTAAATCTTCAAGGTTTTCCTTGAAAACCTTTTCTATTTTTTAAATGTTAAGATGACCTTTATAAAATGATGATTTGATGAATACAGAATGATCCCTCCAACTGCCTCTTTCCCCAGGAAGAAGCTGATCCCAGAGGTAAACAATGACTGTAAGGGTGAGTTCAAACCTAGGGGTACTGGTCAGCCATCTTCGCCAGGGGTCACTAGTGTCAAGGTGGCAGTCACAGTTCTACTCATAGATACCATAAGCAGACACCCTAGCGTCTGGCAGTCCCAGCCCAGATGGTGTATTACAGTGTTTGTCTTTTGTGAAAGTGAGGAAATCTTTCCCACAGGTCATTCAGTGGACTCAATGCAGTTACATCTCAATGCAGTTACAAAAGCAAGAGTGCGTCCTCATTTGGCCTGAGTTGGGTGGGTAGTCACTTCCCCTGAGCTGTAGGTAAACATAGGATCTTCAAACACAAATATACAGGAAATAGTTGTCAATAAGGGATCACTGAGATTGACTACTCTGGGCTAATTATAGAAGCCTTTGTGCCGCTCAAAATATTGGCTGAATGAATAAAAATACATGAAGGAGAAAGATATTAAAATGTAAATTCAGGCATTGAGAGAAGGGAAACTGTTTCCTGGTTCCTTTCTTTAAAAGCACTAAATACCTTGAAAATTCACATTTGTATGTTCTGCGTGTGCTTCCCTACAGTGCAATAAAAACAAATAAGTTGTATACAGTTACACTACAAATACAAATTTTTATCACAATATTGATTGTTTCAACTGTCTCTCTAAAGAGCTGCAGAAGTTCCATAGTGAAGAAAAATGAAACCTTAGGACAGTGATGGCGAACCTTTTAGAGTTTTCAGTGACACAACCTACTGCCTCACATGTACCAGAGGTTTGCCACCACTGCCCTGAGAATACACAGAAAATCCACATCATTGCATAAATTTTTAAGCAGGATTTTCCCCCAAAACATGTCAGATCAGTATAAATATGTGAAAAAAGTATTCAGCTTCACTAGCAACCAAAGAAATGCAGTTGCCATGAGAAACATTATCACTCATCAAATTAACATTTTTTTTGTAAGCTTACTGTTCAGTATTGGCGAGCTCACCAAAGAATAGGTGAGGTTTTATGATGATGGTGGGACCCTGCTTTCTGGTTGTCATTTTCACAATGACAAAGAGTTGTTTATTTTTTCTTTTCCTACATACACTACAGGAACATTTAGTGCAGAGACCAAACTTGTTCCATTTGTATATTCCTGGAAGCTAAACCATTAATAATTCAATATATATATATACAGTTAATTTTTACATATTTATTAAATGGCCATTAAATGTTTGTTGAGTTATAAACAAAAGTGTTAAAAATTAAACATTTCCTTTAATCCAGCATTAAGTTTTTAGGAATATACATGGAATATGTAAGGACTAAATACCAAGAATTATCTATAAAGATGTTTATCCCAGTATAAATTATAGTAGCAACAAGAAAGAAATGTTGTTAGGAAAGAGCAATATTTAGTAATAAGCAACTGCTTTCCAAATGTCACCACATTCAGATACTAACAGCTATTGAAAAGATATTGAAGAAAATTATTAATAACATGAGATGTTCATAATATATATTGCCAAATCAAAAAAGGTTTCAAAATAGCATTATTCTTTTTATTAAACATGTAGTGGAATGACTGAAAGGTCATAAAAATACAGAGGACATTTCCAGAACACAGGATCCAGCGTGACTCCATAGTGCCTCCACTCTACATAGCACCAATCGGAAAGTGATGTTTCAAATCCCTCACTTGAACCTGGCACTGTTCACAGGACCAGTTGCAAAATAGTGTTTTCAGTCTTTCATTTAGATCTGGCAGAAAACCAAGTGAATCTTTCCATAGGATGTTTAATTTGTGAACCATTAGGTAAGTCTTTGATAGGACAGTTATCCTGATGCCTTATTTGCATTAGGAAGAAGCCAACCCAAGAATTTTAGATACAAAAGACCCCTTTGTCTTATATTTGGGTCACAGGGAATCTTTTCACTGATCTGTTCTTGCCGTGTAGTGTATCTCTTTTCTGCCTGCAGTGAATGTACACTTCAATAGCTTTTCCTGTATGTCTTGTCCATTTTTTTTGTTCAGGACATTGAGAACCTGGAAAGAATTTCTATGGGACCCATCATCCACTAACACATGGATATGTGTAAATGTTTAGCAAAAGTGCAGAAAAATGCAGAACAAAATATAAACAGCCATAAATTCATAGTAAAGGGAAGATAGGTGATTTTTAATGTTTTCCTATACCATACCTAACATGTATTATTTCATAATAAGAAAGAAAATAAATGTCCTTTTGTTCAAGTGAGTGATTTGAAAAACTCTTTCCATCTTATTGTTTCTAATCAAATGTTATTATTTTATTTCGGTAAATAGTGATGGCTTGGAAAAGATACATACTTTGTCAACCAAACTAAGCATAAAGAACCAATTAGTCATATTTTTATGACAGATTGTGGGATGTATTCTGCACTACACTTTCTGCAGAAAAGATATGTTTTGAGATGATATTTTAAAGGTTATCAAAAAGAGTCACAAGATTCTGTGAAATTATGGAACTGCATCTTTTAGATGTGATTTTCCAAATTTCATCTAGTGTATCTGAAATTATGCTATAACCCTGTATGTTCCCAAAGCAAGAACAGCAATTTTGTGTTTTAAAAGCTGTTTTCTTGTTTTGGGCTCTTTGCCAGTGCTATTTAAAGACCAATATAAATACACTTATCAATAACATGTACAAGCCCTATCAATAATTATGAGCAGCAGCAATCCTTATCTCAAAGATAGGGAGCCTTTATTCTTTTTTTAACTCTAAAAAAAATGGCCTTCATCATGTGACTGATTGATACATTTTTAGGAACTGTGTAGAAGCTGGGGTAGGGACTTGTTTTCTTTGGTCAACACATTTTAATAGAGACGGGAAATAAATCAAGTGATCCACTAAGCACAGAACATGACATTTATAAAGTGATTCATTTTATGTGTACCATCTGAGTTCTCTAACGTGTTTTATAAGGTGTTCCACATTTATTAGAAACTTCCAGGTAGCTCTCTATGATCTCCATGAGAGAGATTTAATTTCTTTTCACTCTTACCAAGCCTGTGCTTCCACATCTACCTGTAACACATGACCCCAACGCTTGCATCATTCAGAAAATAGAAGGCACCAGTAGGAAGTGCCTCTACTTTGCTCACCACCTATCTCCACACCCAGTGATTTTTCTCTCCTCCCTAAGGTTAATTTCTCTAGCTGTGCTCTGGATCTCAGCCTGCCTTAGCTTTTGGGGGCCTGTACTTCACTCACCTGCCTCCTCTCCTTTATTTTTGCTTCTTGCTCCCACTAATGGGCATTTCAATACCTTCGTCCATAGGATTATTAATGGCAACTCCCAGCTACTAAGCACTAGTCTGTATGAGGCATGGTGCTAAGGACTCTTAAATGTCATATTGACTTATGTTTCTCAACCTCTATTGAAGGTTGATGTTATTTTCTGTTATGCACATGAGAGATAACCATGTAAGATTAAGCCACATAAGTGGCAGGGATCTGAGCTGCACTCTGTCTGATTATAAGATTGTATCTTTCATTTTTGTTAGTACAAGCTGTGATACGTAATAATTACACTCATCATAGGTAGTTAGTGCAAGTACATAATACATTTTAATTCTTTTTACTTCCCTTTCCCATGAGTTAACCATTGCTCATCTACCCTGTTTGTCTCTAAAAAATCTTTCTTTTGAACCTAGTCATTATCTTTCTCTACCTTGTCACAGATAAACTTCCTGGATGACTTGCTCATACTTGCTGTCTCAACTGACAGCACTTGGTGTTCGCTCTGTGGCATGAACTAGAACTGTTCTGGGCAGTCTCACCCATTTATTTCTAGGTCCTAAAGCAAAAGGATCTCTGAATCTCTAATTTGACCCATGGCACCACTTGACAATACTGACCTTAAATTATTCCCTCCATGGATTTTCAAAAGACACACACTTTGCTAGTTTTCCTCGCACTTAATCTGTGGAACTATAAGTTGCTTCTTTTTCTCTGTCCACCCTTTAAGTCTGATGTAAAATAGGTCAGATTTACCTTAGGTCTCATCTCTCCACTATGAGTACTGTCCTGGATCTGTTATCCACTTCCTCGCTTTACCTCTGTGTATGATAAAGGCCACATATCAGCACAAAGTGGGGATTTACATTCCGGGTGGGATGGCTCTGCATACTTGTATGAGTCAGGGTTTACTGAAGAAACAGATATAACACAAGCTATACAAATGTGTGAGAAATTACAAGTTTAGCTTACAATGGTCAGCCACAGAGTTGGATGAGGAAGTACGCAGAGGGTGTCTGCATAATGGAGATTGAAGAGTCCAGTCCAAGGTCTGGAGCTCATTGCTGTGTTTGTGCAAGTCCCTATCAGGAGGCTGATGGGTCTGTGATGGAACACTGAAGAATATACAGTGAAGGCCAGAGAGCCAACAGCAGGATGCTGAAGAGTCCCAGGCGGAAGCCCAAGAGTCTGCACCAGAGGCCAGGAGACGACCAAGCTGAAGGTGAAGAATGGTACTCCTCTGGAGAACCAGCAGCCAGTCCTTCCTCATTTCCCTTTTATTGTGTGCAGCCTAATTGCCCTGAGCGGATCCTTTACACCCTCACCATCTCCAGCCTCTCCGCACAGACTCAGGATGAATACAAAGTTGACACAATACATCAACCACAACGACGGTGTAAATTTCATTGTGGACTCCAAGTCTATTTCCTGACCTTCATATTCAAATATTTGCTGCCTGTTTGGCCTCTGCTTACAGGTCTCACTACCAGGCACAGGAGTAGTGAGTGAAATGTTGGGACCATCTTATATAGACTCAAATTGCTGGGTTCTGTAAGAACTGTTTCTCTCGGCATTTATCTCTCTAGGCCTCTATGTGCATAACTGTAAAATGGAGAATATAATCATTATTTCTCATAGGATCATCCTAAGTATTAAATGAAAACATACATGAAAAGCATGGAATAATAGCTTACACATAGGAAATTACCAGTAAGTGTGGTCTATTAGGAATATTGCAAATCAGTGACTTTATGAAATGAAGACTAAAGGTATGCCATGGAATACATTTTATACACTAATTCCTTGCTCTGCTTTTCTTTAGCACTTACTTCTTTGTCTTTTATTTTTTATTGCTTTTGAAAAAAAATGTACGTGTCTATAAATACATAGATATGCAAATAATACCTGATAGAAACAAGAGAGATTGTGTAGTAATCTTTTTCATCCACAGGAGATATAGTCCAAGATATATTCCAAGTGGATATTGGAAACCATGGATAGTACTGAACACTAAATGAACTATGCTTTTTCTTATACAAATATACCTATGTAAGGCTTATTTATAAACTAGGCACAAGAAGAGATTATTAATAACTGCTAATTGAATAGAACAATTATACTATAATAAAATTTATGTGAATAAGATTTCTCTCTGAATCAAGCTATCGTTGTTTTCTTACCTTCTCACTTGAAGTACTTTATAGCTTCTTTTTTTTTTTTTTTTTTTTTTTTTTTTTGCGGTACTGGGGATCAAACTCAGGACCCTGCGCTTGCTAGGCAAGCACTTAATCCACTGAGCTATATCCCCAGCCCTTCTTTATAGCTTCTTTTAGGTGAATCTGAATTGTGCGCATCCCTATTCTTGTGGCCCGGGGTCCTTGTGAAGTAAACGTTACTTAACACAGTGTGATTGGATAACTGAGAAAGCTGCTAAGTGACCAAAGGGCAGGTAGTGTATACAGTGCAGGTACTCAGGAGAAAGGGGTGATTTTTTCTTGTTATCCTGAGTGGGATTGAACTGGATGGTGTAAAAGTTTATCATGTAACTTACAGTGATATACAACTTAAAGCACTAATTATTCATTTTTGGAATTTTTTATTTAATATTTTCAGGCCGAGGTTGACTGTGATTAACTGAAACTACAGAAAGGCCAATGGAGATGGTGGGGGCTATTGTAATGGAAAGAAGTAGTATTTCCTCTTATCCATCGTTATAGCCTTTTCTTCCCCCTTGATGTCAATGGAGACTTGAAGATTGGGGAGCAGGGTGTGGAGATCAAATTCTGGACCTACCACAAGCTAAGCACAAGCTGTATCACTGAGCTATATCCCAAGTCTATGACTTCCAAGAGTACCCAGGCTTTGAAATGTTGCAGAAACTGTAGTGAACCGCATGGCAAATGCTTGCACCAAGGAGCTGGTGGGCAACTTTTATCTACGCCGGCAGGTTGATGGGAACCGGTCTAAATCATCAGCTTCAACTTAGAGTAAAATAACAACTTCTATATATTTTTAAGCAGGAAGTATAGAGTCAATAAAGGGTTAGTCTACAATTGGTTACATATATTTGTTCACACATTGTCAGGCAGATGGGCTCGGGGCAAGTTTAATTAGAGGGGGCCATTCATCGTGAAGCAGGAAGGTCTGAAGGAAGTCAGGGTCTGAGCAAGTGAGTAAGATTTAGTGTGTCCTTGACAGAGTTGGCCTGTCTCGGGTAGATAGTCCTTGAAACAAGCTAGCAAAACAGGATATGTGTGTAGACCATTGTGCAGCTGGTCAGAGATGGGTAAGTCAAATTTTCTCTGAACTGCAGGTGGGTAGTCAAGGCTGGCTGAGTCTGATGGCCTAATTATGAAGCTATAGTTTTAAAATTTTCTGTTACACTACCATTGCCCTTTTTCATAATGACCACCTTTCCAGCACTTTTATCTTCCTTTCCCAAAGGTGACCTTTCTCTAGCCCTCTGCTCAGTAGATTGGAGGAGGGCACAGCTTTACGTGGGCAGATGTCCATGACTTGTTTGAACCTTGCTGTATGTTTTTAGTCCAAAACACGTTTTCCTTAACATTACGTTTTTATTTCAAGAAGTGATCTTTTCAGAGCTCACCAAAATGCTATTTAGAATTTTTGTAGAGGTTCTCTTCTGTTCCCTAATTATCTCCCCTTCAGTTAGTTATGCTTCTTATCTTTCCATGATGAAGAATACTTCCCACTGTGAGAGCTGTTTTCTTTTGCCTTTCTGTGTGCTATTGTAAAGTACACATTATACAGTCTCTAAATAAGTATAATGAAACAAAACATTCATTTCATTAAAATTGCACCAGGCAATTGTCTTGTGTGTAAATAACTCTGATTCAGTAGAGGCTGAACAAAGACAGAGAGAAACCAGTAAAGATGAAGTTTAAAAATCTAAGGTCATACCAACATGGAACAGTTGCACCGCAGTTAGGCAGAGGAGAATAAAAGGACCAAGGTTCACTACAGCATGACCCCTGAACCAGCTAGTAGGAACAAGAAAAACAAATAGAAAAGAGCTTTCTCCAGTGCACAGTGGTAGAACCCACTAGTGCCCTTTACCTTTCTTTCTGGCAGCCATGGCCCCTTCTTTGTAGCTACAAAAGCTAAGACGAGCAGTAACAAAGAGAGCAGTATGAAACAGCACAGTGGTTTTATGTGGTACCACATTTTATTGCACTTAAGGTACTATGAAGTATAAATACACCAGTATTTTGTGCCACTCACAAAGAAAAATGCTAATTAAGCTACAATACGCTATTGATCGTAACTCAGCCCTGGACTTCAGCAATGTTAAAATATAAATGTCCATGTTTAGAAGTAGTAAAATATTTGGCCTCTGCTTTTGTCCCGAAGGTGGAGAGATTGTTCATAATATATAGGCAACTTTAGTTTTGGAAAGTGTTGACATATCTTGGTGGGAGGCACCTGAGTATTGGCACCTGTCAGGCTAACTACCTTCTTGTTACCCGAATTACAACATGTGTGACCTCTACAAATGAACACCTCTATACAGTGAGGAGAGTAATGCCTAGTTCACAGGGTTGCTGGGAGCATTCAAGGCTATAAACACATTGAAAGTGCTTAGAATGTAGTAGGTATTCAATATATTTCATTTCCTTCATTTCTTCTAATACTACTGCTACGCAAATGGTCTCTTTCTGAAAAATAAGGTAAGCAGTGGTGACTATGATACTGATGTCTGAAGGTTGCTGTAAGTCAATTGTGATAATATGTGTGTGTACATGTGCACATCCACACCTGCAGATACCCACATATAGATGTGTATGTGTATTTCATATTTACATATTCTATATTTTAATATTTTATGTATTTAAATATATTTATTTATGTTTATATTTATATTATATATTTATATTATTATATAATATATTTATATGTGTGTATATATATATGTATATTTATATTTCCCCCTTCTTTCTTTTCTCCTTTCCCCCATCCCAATTGTTCTTTCCTTTTGAGCCATTTCTTTCCCTTTCACAATATCTATTGTATCTTTTGGACCTTATTTACTCTTTCAGTTTCTTATACTAGGGAGACAATACGATGTTTACACATGCGAATCTGATGTATTTCACTTATGAGTATGGTTGCTACTTGCACCAATTTACCTATAAAAGCCTTGAATTTATCTTACTTTAAAACTGAATAATACTCCATTGTATAAAAATTTTTTTTTTTTTTTTTTGCGGTACTGGGGATCGAACTCAGGACCCTGAGCTTGCTAGGCAAGCGCTTATTCCACTGAGCTATATCCCCAGCCCTTCCATTGTATAAAAATCCACATCTTTTTATCCATTCCTTGGTTGATGGGCATTTGGGTCATTTCCAAGATTTAGCTATGACAAATTGTGCTGCTATAAACATACATGTACATATATCATTGTGGTATGATGTTTTTAATTCTTCTGGGAAAATACCCAGAAAGAGAATAACTGGGTTGAATGGGACCGCTAATCCTAGTTTTCTGAGGACTCACCACGCTGATTTCCACAGTGGTTGCACCAGCCCACATTCTCACCAAGAGTGGAAAAGGGTTTCTTTCTCCCCACAGCACCTGGATGTGGGTGGCACTGTCCAAAGGGTGGGTAACCGGCAAGAAATATGAAAGCAGGTTGGTTACAGCTGTTGCTTCACTGCTTTGCTGCTTTCTGCCCACTCTGGTTCTCCTCCACTATGCCCCTCTGCCTTGCTACCTTGCCTTGGACCTAGCCAACTACGGACTGAAACCTCTACAAACTAAACTGAAATAAGCTGTTCCTCCTTTAACTTTGAATATTGGGTATTTTGTCTCAGCAATGAGAAAAAGTTACTAAGACAGGCCCCTTTGGCAACCTGGAGCAGCTGAAGAGGGTCTTTATTCTTCAAATAACATTTTTATGTATATAAAGTAAAATAATTATAAAGGAGACCAATTATATGACATTTTAATCAACATATTAAAGGAGTACATTTGTGTGTAATGATGTTAGTGTTTATCTACATACCCCACAAGGGTAAAAGCAAGTCATTGGCAGAATTATGAACGTTAGGGTAACTTAAGGGGAAGAAGGGAGTGATATTTCAGGGTTTGGGTTCAGAGCACTTCAGTGTCTCTGGCTTGAAAGATTAAGTAAGTTAGCTCCATGTTTTGTAGGAATTATTGCTGCAAAGTCCCAACTTCGTCATCATCTTACCCAAAGTCCTAATCTGCAGTAGCTATTTATAAGAGAAAAAAGACCATATAGAAGGAATATGGCTACCAACTGCAAAAGTGAAGAATAGATTCAAGACTGTTTTAAAATTAAACCAGGGCCCTTTAGAGTATCCCTACCTAGCTGAAAGAAATGGTATTTCCTTTACTGAGTTCCCCAGTATCTAGTTTGTTCTTCCATCCATCCATTCAGTAAACAGTTTTTGAGCATTTGCTAAGGCCAGAGCCTGCTGGTCCATCTAATAAATGTTAACAACTCACAAACTTGCAAGATATTGAGTCATGGTTATGATCAGTAATAATGAGCACACGGCATCTGAATCTGACCATACCTGCTTTTCCACTTAGGACAAGGCAGATTAGGATTAATAATTACCTTAAAGGGATATTGAGGAATTAGGGGACTTTGCCGACTATTTCAATTTTTTTTAATTTTAAAAGTATAAAAACAAAAATATATTAACAAACAGACACAAAGTAGCATAAGAATAGTACAATCGAATCTGAGTGACAGATAAGGTGACAGGGAATCAACAAGGGTTGTTGCATTACATATTGATAACTTCTAAGTGTATATTCAGGAAAGCAGATATAGACATGCAAAATTGATCAGACAATTAATCATCAACTATTCCTTACAATAAAGTGACCTAAGTCAGTAGTACAACTTCTTTTTAAAGTGTGAAAGCAAAAAGAACTACATCATCAACAACAGAAAAAGAAAGAAAAAAAAATGAAAAGCATTAAAAAAGAGACCCAAAGTAGCTCAATAACCGTATAATCAGAATTGAATTATAGACAAAGCAACAGAAAACAAACAATAGTTCTTGCATTGCATATTGATATCTTCAAAACGTATGCTCTGGAGAACACATATAGACATACAAGATTGATGAAACAACCCGTCATCAACTATTCCATACCATTAAGTGACATAAGACAATAGTAGAACCATGTTAGCCATCTTGCAAATACGTATACACATACATACATTCATACATACATTTTTGCCTCTTTCTTTTCTCCTTTCCCACGTCCCATCTGTTCTTTACTTTTGAACAGATTTCCTTCATGTCTCTTAGTTTATGTTCCCACCCTCAGGTTCTTACACCAGTGACACAATACGTTGCCTGCACATGTACCTCTGATTTATTTCACTTATGAGTATGGTGTC
>PVLD010021292.1:0-31822 GCA_004027595.1 Dinomys branickii | reverse complement strand
GCATTTTTATATAATGGAATATTATTCAGCTATAAAGAAAGACAGTTTTGGGGACTTTGTAGGCAAGTGGACAAAACTGGAGTCCATACTCATAAGTGAAATAAATCAGTGATACATGTGCAGGCAACGTATTGTATCACTGGTGTAAGAACCCGAGGGTGGGAATATAAACTAAGAGACATGAAGGAAATCTGTTCTAGAACAAAGAACAGATGGGACGAAGGAAAGGAGAAAAGAAAAAGACAAAAATGTATGTATGTATATATGAATATACATATATGCAGGAGGGCTAACATGTTTCTACTATTGTATTATATCATTTAATGCTAAGCAATAATCGATGACGGGTTATTTGATCTATCTTGTATGTCTGTATGTGTTATCCTGAACACACACTTTGAAGATATGAATATGTAAAGCAGCAACTATTGGTGTTTTTTTGTTGTTGTTGTTGTTGCTGTTGCTGTTGTTTGCCTGTTTTGTTTTTTGTCTTTGAATTTTTGGTTTTTGTGTTTTTTCTGCTGTTGAGAGGATTAATTGTCTGACTAAATTTGCATGTCTGTATATGGGTTCATATATTTACACTTCGAAGATATCAATGGATAAAGCAATAACCACTGTTGAGACCATATCACCTTGTCTATAGATTAGTTGTGAATGTACTATTTTTTATGCTAATTGGTGTCTGTTTGTCAATATGTTTTTGTACTTTTTTTTAAATAAAAAAAAAAGTCACCACAAAAGATAGCACACACAGAATAATACTTTTACAGAAATCATAGTAGAAAACTTCCCAAGTATGAGGAAAGAATTCAACATACAGAGCAGTGAGACTTAAAGAATACCAGCTACAATGAAAAATGCAGCTCTCCGCAACACATTATAATTACAGTGCCAGATGTCCAACAAGAAAACGCAATTTTAAAAGTTATCAGAGAAAAGCAAGAAAACCACATAAACACATCAGAACTACAGCTGACTTCTCAGCCAACTTTAAAGGCCATAAGAGTTTAGAGTGAAGTATTTCAAGCCCTAAAAGTAAACGACTTCCCACCCAGATTAACATATCCAGCAAAACTTTCCTTCAAAATAGATGGAGAAATAAGGACCACTCCATGAAAAAGAACTACTCAAGAAAGGTACGAATTCCAAACTAGCACTCTAGAAAATACTCAAAAATATCCTACACAGATACAACAAAGCCAAAAATCCAGATGGAATGAATACATCAGCCAAGCAGAGTAGATTTTAAAAAAAAGGAAAAAGAACTAATCAACAGAAGAAGAGTGCAGGGGCTAGGAATTAATCTGTACCTCTCAGTAATATTTCTCAAGGTTAATGGCCTCAACTTCCCAATTAAAAGACACATTGGAAGGCTGTATCAAAAAAATAGAATCCAACAGTCTGTTGCATTCAAGAAACTCATCTAATACAAAAAGATATCTACTGCCTAAAAATCAAAGAATAGAAAACAGTATTTCATGTACCAGTATCTCTAAAACAAGCACGGTTAGCAGTTTTACTCTCAAAATAAACCTCAAGCTAAAACCGATCAGAAGAGACAAAGAATGTCACTACATACTACCTGAAAGTAATTCAACACGAAGAAATAACATTTGTAAATCTATATGCACTAAATACTGAAGCACCTATAAGACAAATGCTGCTGGACATAACAGATCCAATAAACACTAACACAATCATGGTGACCTCAATATACCACTTTTGCAAAGAGATCAACTATACAAAACATCAATAAAGAAATATCAGAGATGAACCACATCCTTGAACATATGAACTTAATATCTACAGAGTGTTCGACCCTAATACAACAGAGTATGAATTGTTCTCAGCAGCACATGGAACTTCCTGCACGACAGACCACGTACTAGTCTACAAAGCCTGCTCAAAAAAAAAAAATTGAAATCACTTCATATTTACTACCAGACTATTGTGCAACAAAACTAGAAATCACTCACAGAAGAAACCACACAAAATTTAGGAACACCTGGAAACTTAATACAACCCCCTGAACATATAGTGAGTCACAGAATAAATCAAAGAAGCAACTGAACAATTTCTGCAAGGAAAGAACCTATGAGACATAGAGAAAACAGACCTAAGAGGGAAGCTTATTACAATCAATGGTTACATTAGAAAAACTGAGTGAGCTTTAAAAAAATTAACCTAATGAGTTACCCCAAAAGGCTTGAAAATAGTATCCATCTAAGCCAAACCAAAAGTAAGCAGGGAAATTATAAATAGCAGGGCATTAATTAGTGACATTGAAACTAACAAAACAATACAAATTTTCAATAAATTGAAGAGCTGGTTCTTTGAAAGAATAAACAAAATAAACTTTTAGCCAAATTTCCCAAGAAAAAGAAAAAAAAAAACATCAATGCTATTAGAAATGAAAAAGGCAAATGTCATGATGGACACCACTTAAATCCAGATCATAGGAACTATTATGAAAAAATTTATTCTAACAAATTAGCAGGTCTTGAAGAAAGGGACAGATTTCTAGACTCATACGAACTGCTGAAACTAAACCAAAAGGATCTTTCTGAACAATCCAGTAACAAGCAGTGCACTTGAAGCAGTAATAAAAAACCTACTCTTTGTTTTGCTTTTTTCTATATTGTTGGCATCTTGCTATTGCTCTTTTTTAAAAATTCTCTTTAAAAAAATAAAAAATAATTTACAAAATAAAAAGCAGATTTAAAATGAAGGGGGAAAAAAAAAACAACTACCAACTAAACATAGTCCAAGACCTGTTCAATGCTCCAAATCTCTAAGGGCTTGATGTCACCAGTAACGCTCAAACTCTTCAACGAAACGGAAAGGGCAAGAGTCTTCCAAACTCATTTCTAGAAGGCAGCACCACTCTGAGCCCAAAGCCAGATAACGACAGAACTGAAAAAGAAAACTACAGGCCAATCTCTTTCATCAACATAGATGCAAAACTTCTCATTAAAACACTGGCAAACAGAATGCGGCACATCATCAGAGGGATCGGCTCCCAGCCCTTGATCACATTACATTCTCAGGAGTTCACCAAGTGAGGGAAGCAACTGACGCAGAAGCGGTTGCCCAGCAGGAGGAGCGCTGCATCACTGATACTGCTTAGTTTCGCTTCATTTTATCATTGGTTTTTAGTGTCTGTAGCCAGTCGACTCCTTCTTCTGTGCAATCAGGCACCTGTTCCACCTCCTGTTTTCTCTGATGGCCTCAATACATTCTAGTTAATTATGACGCATTTATCATTTTAACCATTCTGTTTCTTACTGTTTTCACCTTTCTCCCTGACCGGGGCCTCAGCTCCATGACCTGTGCTCTCTGCGTCTCCTTGAGACAAACGCTGGTGGCTATGTGGGTATATTACCAGACACACTTACCCATTTTGAGCCAATTACAGGGGTTGAGATTGCCAGATGTACAGTGGTAGATTAATGGTGATTTAGGTCTGCAAGATGAAATAATTATGTAAGTACAACAAAATGGAAAAGTAACGAAAGAGAAATAAGAGGAAATAGTGAGACAGAGTGTTCTCCAAAATGCCTATGACTAAAGTAGTCTATTAAAAAGTCCCATCTTTTATCTCTTTTTTGGTCAATAGGCAAGATGGAAGAAGATTAGGAAAGCACTGTGTGCATGTAAAAGACATCAGGCAGGTATGAGAGATTGGGGATATAAGTCTGAGCTCATATAAGAAAATTTTAATTCTATTAATCACTTACTAGCAGAGCCAAATAAATAAGCAACCTATTTTTTTCTCTTCATATTAGGAAACCGCCCCCAACACACCCTGACCTGCACTTTTGACATTTACCAGGAACTGAGCAGTTCATTGAAATATAAAATATGCTATCATTTCATCAACTTTTATCATATCTTTACCTTAAAAAGGGAAGCTGTAGCAGCAGAGATTACTGAACAGAAAAAGTATTTGGGGTATCAAGAATTTAATGGTATGTGATTTTCAGAGTACACTATTTTACGATCATCCAAATGCAAAGTAGTATTTATACAACAGCTCAATGCATATAGGGTGGTACATTGGGAACTATATAAAACATTGAAAGAAACACTTCATTGTACTAGGGGTCTTTTACAATGAAGTGCCTCTATTCTGAAAACGCACCTAACATATTTACTCCTTTCCTAATCAAGTTTTTGAAAGACCACTCAAGCATCCATACCTGTATACTGCAGTATACCAGCCGGCTGCTAAGATGAGATTGATGACTGTATCCACTGGGATTAAATCTGCAATGGCCATTGGAGTAGCTTTGATGGCCCGAAGAAACCCTTTTCCAGTCTGCACAGGAAAAAGAGCCATTAGCAAAATCAGCTGACATTAATTTGCTGCTGTTGCTAGATTATTATATTATGGGTTACCTCCCAGCACATCCCACTTGCCCAGCCAAGTTCGCTTCAAGTGCAACCATTCCTGGGAACCACTAGTGGTTCCTTTAGTGAATAAAACAACTAAAAGTTCTAAGTGTTAATATGCTTAATTAAAAAATTTCAGCACAGCAAAAGAAATAACGCAGAGAGTGAAAAGAAAACCGACTGAATGGGAAATTTTTGGCCTGCTACTCCTCAGAGGACTAATATCTATAATGTATAAGTAACTAAAAAATATTAGATCCCCCCAAATAAAAGAGCCAATCAAAACATGGGTGTGTGAAATGAATAGACACTTCTCTGAAGGAGTACAAATGGCCAATAAATACATGAAGAAATGCTCAACAATGAAGGCCATTAGAAATATGCAAATTAAAACAACTCTGAGATTCCATCTTACCCAGAAAGAATGGCTACAATTATGAAACCAAATAATAATAAATGTTGCTGAGGGTGTGGGGAAAATGGGAATGTAATCTGGTAATAACCACTGTGGAAATCAGTATGAAGAGTCCTCAAAAAGCTAAAATTAGAATTTCTCTTCATCCCAGTGATTCTCCTTTTAGGTATCTTCTCGAAAGAGTTAAAGACATTGCATTACAGTGATCTATTCACCCGTGTTTATAGTAGCACAATTCCTAATAGCTAAATTTTGGAAATGGCCTACAATCTTATCTATGGATGGGTGGATACAGAAAATGTGGTATTTCCACATGATGCTGTATCAGTGTGGTACAAAGAAAGATAAACTTGAGCCATTTGTAGGTGCTCACCTCGCACCCGCAATGTCAAGGGAAAATCAGACACACAAGCTTGCATAGTGCACGGCTTCTCTGACATGAGAAGCCCAAATTATACAATAACATAAAAATGAAAGATGGATAAGAGAAATTGGGGAGCTAGATCTCTCTCAAATGGGAAGGAGACCAAAAGGCAGGGGAGAGGCCGGGAGGCAAAGGGGAGGGAAAGGAATGACAATGTGTCCCTTGCACACACCCACTCCACACAAGGAGTGCAGATATTAGGCACTGCAACCATGTACTGACAAGAAAAGAAACACCAAGAGTACATTTTCACGTCTTCAAAGTTAATTTATAACATAATTTAAGAATTCAGGTTTCCTAAAATTTTCATGAATTTTTTCTTTTACCATTTCATAACTGACTGTTTTCTCCTAGTGCATATTAACTTACAAACATTAAAAGGTTAAGAAACATTTATCTGATAAAAGGTAATGAATACAATCCCACCATTTAATAGAACCAAATTTGCTTGGGAGAAAAACCATAATTATTTATTTTTTGTTCAGTATCTTAGTTTGCGTCAAAGATCACTGATGTCACATAAGGTATAAGAATTGGGAATTAGTGATATTAACAATTTATAGACTTTTAAGTATGTTGATTCTTTACGCTTTGCATTTTTCCAGCATTCATTTGAAATTATTAGCACTTTATGTTCCTATTTTTTTTGTAACTGATTCCCCTTTTTTTGAACATAAGAAACCAGTTTTTGGAAAATCTGAATAAATGTGCAGTTTGCGACATAACACAACCACTCTGGCCCATGTGAAAGTAATGATGTTCTAGGTCATCAGATGTTTCCTGCCAGCCACACGTAGGGGAGCAAGTCAAAGGCAGGAAGAGAACAGAGAGAGGTGCCCAGAAAAATCAGGGGCAGAAGGCAGCTCATTGTCATTATCTTTGATAAGTCATAATTGACTGTTTCATATTTACATCTTAATTCATGTTCAACACAGTCTGGGGAGGAACAAAGGAACAAAGACAGCATGAAGAATGTTCGAATTTAAACTTATTTAGATAACTGAATTTCTATTTAGTGTACCAAAAAGTGAAGTCATAGTTCTGGTTCTCAGCTCCTTCCCACTGGCTGAAAAGCCCAGCGGGGCAATCCGGCCACAGGCAGATGTGTGTCAAGCACAGGGCTTCCCCCGCCCAGTGAGGGAGGGAAGGCGAAAAACTGCTCTTACAGACCCCAACTTTCATCTCTGAGAGATGTGCTGTGACACGCAGAGCTATTTCCTGTATCTGTCAAGAACTGGTAATGCTACGATCTCCTTTATCTGCACACACCGATAAACACTTACCTGTGGTTAAGTCAGGAATTTGATCATCTCTGAAGAGAAGGCTGTTACTACTTCCCCAATTTGCTGCACTAATCCAAGCTATTAACAAAAGCAAAAAAGAGAAAATATCCCCACCTTGTGGTAACTAAAAGAATATTGTTGATGTTCACTTTCCAAGCTACTTCTACTTTCCTGATGATAAAATTCTCACAGAACAAAGGTAATTTCAACCCATGTGTCTTTTCAATCGGTAAAGTTGAGATAAGCTACTTCTATTGTTCTTAGAACAGTAACATTTGTATGTCTGGATCAATAAAGCTAAATCAACACTAAGAATTATGTTACTATCCCTCCACTAGGTTTCAAGGAATTATTTCCCCATTGTTATACATACCGCAATAATAAGCCCACTGGGTCCATTTGGGTTATCAACCCAACCCTGAAAAAGAGAAGATCTCTGTGGATTACATGCTGCAGAAAATCACTGTCTTTGGAACATCTACAGTTTAATCTTAATAAATTTCAACCCAGAGCACGGAGACCCCAGCTAAGAGAACACAATACCAGTGCAGGGTTGCTGAGATGCCAAACAAAGATCAGTGGCAAAGCACTTGTCATTTTATGTACCTTACCTGACTTGCAAAATATAAACTTTGTTGGCATTGATTTCACACCAAGCTCCTGTTCTTGCATATCACCTTATGGGCTATATTAAGACTTTGTCTTAATATTATGATCTGCTAACCAATTCATTGAATGTTAAGTTTTCTGCATCCGAGCTTTGATTTTAAGCTCTCTCAAAAGGTTTCACACATGATTTATAGGAATTACTCATTTCTTGAACATTTTCACATGAACAGAGTCCATACAACATATGTTTTGGTAAGGGTGTTATCAGCCCACTGGAGATGTCAGGGGAAAGATATGTTTGGGGATAACAGGAGGAAATGCCTTTTGGAGTTTCTTTCCTAAGCAAATCTGTTTCTTCATCTATAAAAATCAAAATGGAAATGAGGAGAGGAAGGGTTTAGTGTTTGTTAATCCTGTTACTAGGGCCATGCACTTTAAACAATGCTCAAGCACTGTCTCATTTAATTTTCCAAAGGTATGTTGCACTGGCCCAGGTTTATACGACACAATTCAAAAGACTGACCAGCCTGGGCTACTACAAAGTGAGCTCAACACCAGCCTGAACTGCATAGCGAGACTCTGTCTCAAAAAAAAAACAAAAACAAAAACAAAAAACAATTCAAAAGACTGCTGCTGGGATGCGATGCAGGGCTCTGGCTTATCTGGCCCTAGAGCTTCACAGAGTTGCCTTGGGAGAGATGGTATAATTCAAAGTACCTTTCAGAAGGTGATAGCAGTATACACGGGCAAAAGTTTATATTCCTAACGTAAGAAATGGTGAGCTTCATGATTCCTGTTTACCCTGGCAGCTCTAATACTACCAACTTGACAATAAAGAGCATTCTGGTATATTTAAATGAGAGTTAGAAAATCAAGTAATGAAATGATCTCCCATGGAAACTTGGGGACTAGTTAGTTAATAGTATTTAAAATCTCCACCCAGCTCTAGGTCACTCAGTGTAATCCTGAGGCTCATGCCAACTAGAGTCTGAATGAAATGTTGACTTTTGCCATTGTATAATGGATTCTGTTTTGATTTGGTGTACTCAGTCACAAATCTCAAGGAGGAGTGGGTGGGGGCTGGGAGGCATCACAAAGAAACGGGAGGCAGAAGGGTCCAGTTTGCAAGCGAAGCACGAACGCAGTGGAGTAGGTGTACCGGGAAGGGCTCCTGCCAGGTGGCCCCCACGATGGAGGGCCTGATGATGGCGATGTTCATGTTCGCGCCTTCCTGCTGCACCACAACCTCTCCCAGGGCCTTGGTGTAGGTGTAGGTGTTGGGCCGGTCCCCAATCAGCTTGGGAGTGATCTCATCAATGATCGCATCATCCAACCACCTGAAGGAGAGGAACACGAGTTGCAGTGACACGCTACACAACAGAACGCAGAGAAAACACGAGACACCTAGCTTTCATCTTCTAGGGACAGGCACAGGGTACCCAGGATGGGTATGCACCTGTTCAAGCCATCACAACGCGGGAGTTGTTTGTTACCTTCTGCCAGCCACTCTACTGAAACCCTACGTTCTCCCACCAAATTAGATAGATAGATAGGTAGGTAGATAATAGATGGGCAGATTGATAGATGAGAGATGGATAGATGGATGATCAATGGATAAATAGACGGTAGACAGATGGTGGATCTATGGATATATCAATAATAGATGACTGACAGACGAAAGATGGGTAGATGATAGCCGAGACCAATCGTAGATAATGATAGAGAATAAATGATAGATGGTAGATGGGTGGACGGACGAGACAAATGACAGATACATGATGGTGCTCGATAGACGATGGATGGCATACAGTAGACGATACAGCGATGTCAGACAAGAGGTAGAAATGACTGATATAGATACATGATAGGCAGATAATAGATTGATAGATGATAACTGGTAGGAGGCAGATAGGTGATAGATACAGATTGATGGATGGATAGATGACACAAATAGATGATTGATAGGCAGTAATAGGTAAATGATAGATACACAGGTTTAACAGATGTACGAGCTGCGACTCATAACATATCATCTCTATTTACCCTCCCTCCTCTGATGGGTTCCTAAGAGCTCGCACTGCACACGTGCTCAACTACCACGCCTGTACCCAAGTGCATGCCACGTGCCAGGGCATGGCTCCAGGCCCCCCGTCCATGAAGGATAAAACACAGTTTTTATAAAAAACATTAGGCTGCCTGAATGTGTTTGTGTGAATTTTGTAACTAATGTATTTGGTACGTTTATTCCTACTTTATGAGACAGAACATAACCAAACTGTTTTGATTGTGGAAAATCTTAGCTGTCATTGCTTTGCTGACAAAATATTGAGCACTTACGATGCATTCGAGGCTAACATGTACTCAGAATCATGTCTCCCAGTGGTAGTAACTCATCTGATATGGAGGTAGAACATAAAGACTGGCTATCACCTTTCAGTTTTTCTTGTTCAGGTTCTGTTAGTGCTAAGTATATTCTGGTCACTCAAATGCCTCTTAAGTTGAATAAAAAAGGCTTCTAAGTTTCTAGAATAAAAACCTCCAAAATACATGCAGAAACAGAGGATAGTTCAATTATAGGGCCGCTTAGGGGTGGGCAGACAGTGTGGGACAAGGCAAGGACCCTGCACATTTGTAATAATGCAGTCACTGTCAGTCACTAAGACTCCAGGTCCCCGTAGGTACCAAAGTCTGTGGATGTACAGGTATCCTGTAGAAGATGCTGTAGTGGTTGGATATAACCTATGCATATCCTCCTATATAATTTAAATCACCTTTACATTACTTCTAATACCTAGTACAATATAAGCGTTATATAACAAGTCACTATTCTGAATTTTTAGGAAATAATGCCAAGAGGAAAGTCTGTCTGCGTTCACCACAGACATGATCCCGCTCCCAATATTTTTGACCAGAGGTTGACCAAATTCATGGACCAGGGGCCCACAGATCTGGAGGGCCAACTACGCTCACAAAGACTCATCTCCCTTGCAGGCTAACAGTGGTTGGCTGACCTAAGGTCACTTTCTTTACCTGTGAAAACACATGCCCTCCATTTTTGCCTGTGAAATATGGCAATGCTTCCACCTGTTCTAAAGTCTCAGGGTGTCATGAGGACAGACAGGAATAGGCACAACTGCACTTAAAGTGGCTTGACAAAGCACCGTGAGTCAATGCAACCAAGGCTTGTTTATTTTGGTTGGTTGTTCGTGGTACTAGTGATTGGTCAGGGCCTTGTGTGTGCTAGGCACGCACCCTACTAGGAACTGCGTTCCCCAACCCAGTGGAATTGTGCTTTTAAACATGGTTTGTGTTACATTTTCTAACACTGCTCAAAGGACTGTCTACTCTCATCCAGCCACTTCTTCGACTTTCAGAGGAGGTTCACGTAAATCTCCACAGACAGCAGCTGAGCACTCAAGACACATCTTCTCTTCTGAGTTGCTGCTGTTGTTTGGTCTGCATCTGTTCCTCAGCACGCAGGCTCACTCCTGTCCGAGGCTGCCCTCCCAGGGCCCCGCGGCAGCCTCTACCTCCCTGCTTCCCGCTCTTCACCCTGGTGCCCCCAGCCCAGGGCACAGCCATCAGTGTCCAATACAGAGACACTCAGCTCGGCCCTGTCTCCTGTGACCCAGGCACTTCTCAGACTGATTTTTTGCTAGTGACCAATGTGCTGGGAGCTTTCATTCAACGAAAAGCACATAGGAATTGAAGGCAACAGAAGGAGAGGTGAGCCGCAGGTGAGGGTGCGTGATGGTCAGCACCCAACACTCCCCATCTCGATGAAACCTACTCAGGGAAAACGCTCTCTAAGGCACTATTCCCAGCTCTGCTTGCTCACAACAAAGAATTTCACAGTCTCACGAGGCTCCCAGGCAAACACAAGTTTGTGAGTGCCATCAGAGGACTGCTACATCAGCCTTCAGGGTGAGGCTGATGCTGTGGATTTAATAAGCTCTGGCAATTCCTATGGTCAGGCAAACTAGGGAAGCACTGATTTAAAACCAGTCTACTCTGCAAACTCAAGGCATGAAGTTTGAACACGAAGTTTGAACTGAAAAATGCATTGTTTCTTGGAGTAAAAGCTTCCATAAAACTAAAAAATGAAATCTCTGTTACTGGAAAAGCAGAAATGTAAGATGTGACAACCATGCCTACACCAACCTGGTGTCTGACTACTTACGTGCAACCACGTGTACAAAGCAGTAGCCACGTCATGCTGGGTCTCCCCCACAGTAACAGACATGGATTTTATTCTTCTCTATCTGTTGCTGTGCCCCGTTCTAGTTGTCATACCACTGCATCTCAGGCAATGGCTTTGCTGCCACCTCTACCTGGGGCCAGGGCCTAGTCCTCTCCCAGGTTAGCAGTACCATGAACTGTGCCATGACCTCAGCTCACTGTTTCTGATGAAAACAAACAGCAAGCAACCAACAAAAACCACATGTGTGTACATGCACACGCGTGCACACATACACAGCCCTCCTTCAATGCATTCTTGCTGCCTACACAATTCAATACCACGCCTCAAAATCCCCAGGATGGACCCTGCCTGCCTTCGCCGAGTGGTCTGTGTCTGCCGCCTACATGGCACATGTGCTGCTACAGTGGACTTCAGCTATTTCCTTGCCACACTCGGGTTCCTTGCTCTAGTCGCTCTGCCTGGCAGAGGCCCCTCCCACCTGCCCACCCCTGCCTGCTCTTCCAGGCCTGGCTCCCTCAGGCTTCATGCGCCAAGCCCTCCCCACAGCTTGAAAGGCATCAGTCTGCCTGCTGTTGTGGGTTGGTTTCAAGTTCCATGAGCACCTGTATTTCAAGAAAGTGCCTTTTATTGCCTAGAGTGTAGGGATACTGGGAAGACCCCAGCCCTCAGAATCAGTGTCTAAAGGTAAAGATTGTGCCTGAGACTTGCCAGCTGAGGAACTTCTGCTTAGCCCACCTAAGCATTTTGCTCTCTTGTTAGGATAGCAGCCACACTAACATCGACCTGACAGTGTTACATGAAGGAATGCAGTGTCTGTGGAAGTCCCTTGTTCATAGTAACTGCTCAGCAACGGTCAATGTCTCTGCTCTTCTCAGGGCATGTTTGCGAAGCTTATTGCAGTATGCTAACACAGGCAGACTTCACTTACGGATCCCCTGTACAATTCCTAATTCAAGTGACCCTAAGACTTACCTTGGTCTGAAAATTACAGAACACCACCCACAAAACCCTACAACTTTGCCTGTCACATGCATGTTTTAAAAGAAACATTCTATTTAAACCGTCATTTTGGAAAACTGAGATCTCACAGGCAACCTCTGGTGCCTTTACACACCGAGATTTCTAAAGGAAAACAGTGCTGAATATGTAGAGATGAGTCACAGAGGGGTGGAGACGCATAAGAAGGGAAACATCAGTCCTAGCACAGAAAGTCTGCAGGGTGGAGGGCAGCAGGTGTGAGGACCAGAGCTAGAACAGGAGCTGTTCTACATGGGTAGTAGTCATGTCTGCCAGACTGGGTAAAAGTATTCCTAACTCCTGTTTCAGCTGTTACTAAAGTGTGTTTATACCAACATGCTAAGGTTTTTGCATGAACACAATCCAGCCTCATCTTTCTACCACTGTAATTCTGGAAGTTTCCAATGGGCTGAAGGCAGGGAGCAGAGGCCTAACAGTGTGAGGCTGCTGGATGGCAGAATCCAGTGCTGGGAGAAAGCCTGGGACTTCCAGGTGGTGAGGGTGGCAGGCTAGGTCTGAGGCGCGCAACGCTGCTGTAGTCCTAGCAATGCGGGGCTGTGCCACTCTGGCCTGAGCAACTGGGGGACTTCCTGGACAGAAAAGTGCATGTCCTCTTTTATTTCCCAGAACTGCAATTCCTGTCCAACTTACTTTCTGGAAAAAGAAAGGACCATTTAACAGCAGTTGCATGGGTGATTTTCTTGACAGCACAAAGCCTGGAGCACAGGCTTAAGATTATCTTGTTGCTAACTCGCGCCTTCTTTCAGAAAATAGAGCCCCCAGAGTAGGAAGGGCAGTGACAGCTGCTGGCCCTCCTCAGTTACTCCTAATAAACATCGCCAAAGGAATAGAAAATTAAAACTTTGGAAGATAGCTTTTATTTTAAGCACAAGTCAATAATTTAATAGAGCATTTATTAGAGGAAAAACAGTTTTATTCTCTCTTTTTTTTTGGTGGTACCAGGGATTGAACCCGGAGCCTTCACACTGAGCTAATGAGTAACTGAAGTCCACTGCAGCAGCACATGTGGTGGGCGGAGTTACACTACCAACTCTTTAAAGCTATTTTTTTTTAATTTTAAGATAAGTCTCACATAGTTGCTAAATTGCACAGGCGTGGTTCAAACTTGTGATCCTCCTGCTCCAGCCTCCCAAGGTGTAGGGATTCTGAGTATACAACACCACTTCTGGGTAGATTAAATAGTTTGCTAAGCCAAAGTAAATACATCTGAGTTGAAATGACTTAACACTAGTTGAGCACCCTTCACCTGAAGAACTGAAATACAAGTATCAGTTATAGTGGGTCACAACTCACACTCCTTTCCCCTGATACAAGAAGCGCTGAAGATCTGAAGCTAAGCCAACCCTCCTTGCCTGGGAAGTGAACTTACTCCATGAAACCTGGGGGTATTCCTGTCTGGACACAGATGGAGAGGGAGGTGGGGAGCAAAGGACCTTGTGGGGGGCCTCACTGTGGGTGAACTCACTGCTGTTAGCTCTTTCTGGGCGAACTCTCAGGACTCCTTTCCCATCTCTGACTGCACCGACCTCCTGGGTCCTAGGGGCTGACAGTGCAGCAGGGTGTGTGAAATCAGCCAGGTTGCGGTCGCAGGTTCTGTTCCTCTGCGGGGCATCTCCCATGTGCATACACTGCACTCGCAAGGGACAGCACGTACAGGATAGCTCACCGACCCGCAGGCCTATTCTGTTGTGAAAAGGCTGGGACTGTGCGCAGATTCCGGGCACCGCTCACCACACCTTCTCTCCACCTGCCCTCTCTCCAGACAAATCAAGGCTCTGCCATGTCCCTGGTACCAGTTAAGTAAAGTGTCAGTTATTAGCAACTCCACATCGCTCTGGATCCCTTAGGTGACTTTCATGCCTCTGTCCTGGGTATTTCTAAATGACAGGTAAAAAAAAATCTATTTTTAGATATGGAGGAGATAAAAATGTTTGTCCTGAAGGGACCAAAGTCTTCATTTAGCTAAAGCCTTGTAAAGAGGCTATTGTAAACATAAGCACAGTATTGTATGGCATTACAATGTGACAAATGCATTCTGAATGAAGTAGTTATTTTTCCTACTATAATATTTTCGTGTAGTTTAAAAAAATAAAATACAAGGTAAAGTTAGTAAAATGGAACACAAGAATAAAGAAGCAGAAAACAGAAATATATTGATGTTGAGACTAAAGCCATGTCCCAAGGAGAAAGTGATTTCTTCTTGTCAGTAGGAAGAAGAAATGCAAGCGGCCTCGTAGTAGGAGAGCAAGGAGAGCATATTTCAGCTCCGTGTCCCTTCTGACCACTGCCTTCTGCTGGACTTGGAGGCATGGTTCTCCCTGAGAGCTCTCCTTTACTACCATCAGTCAGCTGCTCGCAAACATGAATTTATCATCACTGCCACACGATGGGCCTGTTCTACCAAAGATGAAACGGGGCTCAAAGAGGCCAAGGAACTCACTCCAACTCATGCAGCTACTAAGCTGTGGAGGTACAGGTTGAAACTGTGTTCCTCTGATGCCAACGTTTTTCTCCTGAACTTTTACACTCTGCTTCGCATTTCCTTTATCTCGGGACAATGCCAAGAAGGGAGAAACTACGTCTAAGAGTCCAAGAGAACAGCTGTGGGCCCACCCCTTGACCCTTACTTACTCCATGGAGTCAATGATTTTCTTTGGCTCTACAGAACATGGATAGACCACTTCGTCTATGTGCTTCAGGTTGCAATTAGAAAAGGCCGTGGAGAGGTGTACAAAGGCTTCAAGCTTGGGCATCTGGCTCGCCATAGACAGGAGCTGCTGGGTGGCAGTGACATTTACTTGCACAGCATGTCTGCGGAGTAAGCAGGGAGACACCATGAGGGTCCATGCCAGGAACTGCCCCGACCGCCTGGACTTGGGTGTCTGCCTTAAAGGAAAAAGGAAAGGATGAGCCATGGCTCCATAGTTACAGGATACTTGCAGTTGTTACATGCAGATAAATTTTGTGAACAGAAACTTAAGGAATCTCACACTTGTGCGTGTGTGCGCACACGCGCGCGCGCACACACACACACACGCACACACACACGTGGGCCATGAGAAGGAGCCCAGAATGTACCGCAGATTGTCGTCAAATCGTACGGTGGCCGCACAGTGGAAGATAATGTTGGTGGAGGACAGGAGCTCATCCATGTCTTCCTTGCTGATGCCGAAGTCATGCTCTTTAAGATCTGCACTAACAGGTCTGATCTTCTCATGCACATTCGGACAAATTTCTTTGACTTTCTCAAACAGCTGAAACATAAATAGAAATCAGTACAGAAAGACTGCTGCCACCACACTGTTCCAAGTGCAGCACTTTGTTTTATTGGACTACTCAGAAACTGCTTTTAGTTGATATCATCCCAGAACAGGTCTACCTATTCAAGAGCCACTGCTTCACTCCCTATGGTCCAGCCAGGATAGAACTCCTTCTTCTTTAACTTGAAAAACATTGCAAACAGTCCACTCCAACAACCAGCAAGGGGGTTATGCTGAGTTTTTCTGGGGATAAAGGACTGGTAGTTACCCACATCCTGCCTTGATCCTCCTTCCCTCCCACTTTCTGATAGCCTCAGGTTTATGAGTGGTGGGGACACCTCCCTGTGTGGGATGGCCAATTATTGTTCTCAATGCAAAATTACAAGCCTTTACAAATCACCAGCAAAATTACCAAAAACTTGGTTAATTGACTCAGATCAACAAATGCATTAGCAGTGCAAACATAACTAGAAGTAAGAAATCAAGCCAACTTGTAACGGGTGAAACAACTTTATGTAATCTCATTCTAATAGAAATGGCAGTTTATGTTTGTTGTGAGAAGTACATGAGCTCATGTGTTTTTATGGGATCTTAACTGATTTTTTAATATTCTCACACATATAAAAGGGAAAGAGAACAGAGTCTCTGCTTTTTCTTCCATGCTGAGGTTCTTAGATTAAATTGGTATTTTTCCATGTTCTCCGAAAACGTAATTATAATACAATGGTCTTGTTTCTAGCATATTTTAATAAGATAGAGTTTTGCTGTAACATATAAACGTTTATATTTAGAAAGCTTAAGAGAAGTGAAATTTAGTGTGTGGTTTCAAACATAAAATAGCTATAACCAAGAAGGACTCTTGTCCCTGAGACTCCAAATTATGCTTTCATAATTCTTTCTTAACTCTTAGGAGCAGGCTTCTTCCCTTCATTGGAAAGCTAGCTATTCCCAGGATTTGTTTTGTTTTGTGAATAACGCAAAGTTGCATCTGGTCGCCAGAGAAGTCACGTTCCATTTGTATCAGATGAGACTATGTTCAGAGGCCATCCGGGAACTTGTGAAGAGGACTGGGGAAGGGAATCAGATTCACATGCCAGCCAGGGAAGCCAACACATTTCTGTCTGTAAGCTACTATTTTTATGCACCATTAGGTCAGCCCTTTCTGTGGTATTACTGCAATTCTGAAAATAACTTAGAAGTTAGGTCAATCCTCAATGTTTTCTTGACGCCTGGAACTGATAAGAAAGACAAAGTGCCCTAGGCAGGTTCTCAGCAGAGGTCCTTCTGGCTTTTCTAGAACCATTCTAGAAATAGTTCTTCTAATCTCAGTCACAGACATGAGAAATATTTGCTTTAACCATTTGTCCCTTTAGTATCAAGTTCATGTTAACTGTACAACAAGCATATGCTGGATATTTTTTCTAGGTTTATGAAAAATTTGTGCAGTTTCCCCACAAATTAACAAGTTAATTTGTAGAAGGCTCTTCTTGGGTCCACATGACAGGTGTTACTTACTGGACATTTATTTAGGATTCTGTGGACTCTGACTGGTCTGTGGCAACATCTGGCTCCAGGACAGAAAAGCAGAAGCTGGGGGAAGGGTGGAGCGTCACATGTATATGATGCTTTTGGAACAACATGGTAAGGCCCTGGACTTGGTCCTGGTACCTGATGGTTATCTTTAGGCCATCATGCAGTGGTTATCCACAGGACTTCACTTTGAGAGGATCTATCAGAGGTTGGCTTTTACTTTTAGTAGGTCATTGGAGCTAATCCTGTCTTTTCATGTTAATCTTTGAGCTTCATTCATATTGCCAAATCCATCTCTGGAAATATGACTATATTATTTCATCCCAACAAAATACCAAAACTTAATATTTTATTTGGTGAAAAATACAAGAGGTATTTTATACTAACATACAATCTGTACAATGTCTGGTACTCTTAAACTCAACTAGGTTTTATGGCCTGGGGTCAACATATGAACCCTACCTGGTTCATTATCCAGTGTTCTCCCTTACATTTCAGAGATGATTTTACTTCAGACTACTGAGGGCTTATTGAATAATACACATTTTCCCATGGAGGCTTATGTCAAATGTCTGGTGAAACCTGACAAGCTTTGTGTTTATTGATCCTTTTCCTGGTGACATCTTCAGGACAGTCTCCTCCGCCTCTCAAATGCAGAATTTTGTTTGGTCATTGCAGAAGTTGCATCCTAAACTTGGTATGAAATCATCACAACCACCCCCTTCTCTAAGGCTTGGCTGTTGTTTAATGCCCCACTCTTGTACTCAGTGATGGAGCTTTTGGAATGTGACTTCAGTGTAGGGCACTACAGCTGACTTGCTGTTGGGGGCTGGGCCTGGTGAGAAGCGATCACTGGGTCTGTGATCAGGAAGGGCCTGTCTCCCTGCCTCCTCCCTTTCTTCTCTCTGCTTCCTGGTCCCCAAGACGCGAGCACTCTCCTCCACCAGGCCCCTCTGCCATTTCATTTTGTCTCGGAGCCAGCCAACCATGGACTGAAAATATAAGCCAGAATAAAGTTCTCCTCCTTGAGGTTGCAGGTCTCAGGTGTCAGGCAACAAGGAAAGTGACTAAGATAATACTGTGGCTTAACAGGAAGAGCAAAACCATTTCTTATATTTCCTCAATGAAACCTTTCTTAGATTCTGGGCTCACAACCACCCTTAAGTAAGTACACAGATCACCCTTAGTATAATTTCAACTACCTGGGATTTTTGTTTTCCATGGATAGATACTGTCTTTGCGAGGTTTCCTTAATGAATTAATCAAAGTAGATTACTACTAAGATCTTAAATGTATAAATGTGGGACATGATTGACATTTTTAAGGCACTAAGGAACCTCAGAATGCCCTCAACATTTCTTTGAACTTCACAACTGAGTGACATTTGTAACTCATTAACTGGTGATGAGAAGAACCACCCAGATATTTTAAGCATATCAAGACAGCAGAATGGTATATCAATATCTCAGTCTAGGTTTGTTTTTGATACAATGGAAAGCTAACTGGTTCACAATTAAATGAGTATATTTTCATCAGTAAAAGGCTAGCAGCTGGCTTGGGGACCCTGGTGACCCACGCGTGGAACACACTGGTCTGTGGTGACAGTGTACACTCCAACACGTGGCATGGGGCACATTTTCCATAGAAGTCCCTTGTACTTTCTACAAAACTAGGAGATGCTTTTGAAAACAATGCTGAATGCTTACCATCATATTTCTAATACAAATGAGTCAAACATTAATTCTTGTGAACAGTTCTGTAACTAAAATTAATTGAACTTTTACCTGCTGCCATAATTTTAGAAATTCATAACTGCTTTGCTGCCTTCATTTGCTATTTTAAAAGAATGTTTTATTTTGTCCCCACTAAGACAGTATAACATGTTGATTGTAACTGTATTTGGAAAATAGGAGATGACTGTTTTTATTTTTTCACTATTAAGGTGTTTTCTTTCCTCATCATAAAAGTCATATCTTCATTATAACTATAACTTGAAAACTTGAAAATGTCAAAAAATAAATTTAGCCCAGCAAATAAAACTTTACATTTTTGGGGCACTGATTTTTCATAAGCATTTCTAACCCCACTTACTATTCTATAAGACACAATTTTAATGCCTGCATCCTAATCCAACACAGCTATGTATTACTTGTTTAATAATTCCTCTACTGTGGAATATTCAGATTGGCTCCAGTTTTGTTGCTATAAATAATGCTATAATAAACCTACGTATATATTATTTGTGCATCTCTGGTTGTTTTCTAAGAGAAAGTCTTCAAGACGTTCCTCAAGAATCTGCTGCTACTCAGATCCTTTCCCTTCCATTAATGTCACCTTAAGTGCTTGGCAAACACTTGAGAAACTTGGTTGCAGTAAAAGAATGAATTCTCTTTTCTGATGGTTGAGCCCCAGTTCTGTGTGGCCAGTAGATTATAACAATACAACAACAACAACAGAAACTCACCACAGCACCCCCCTGCTCAATGGTTTCTCCTTGAAAGCACAGAGATGCAAGTGAGAGATGGTGATAGTTATGCACTGCCATGAAAGAAAAAGAATAAAGCAGATGTTCGAATTTTAGTAGCTAGAACACATGTCCTCTTTACTGCATTTCCTGGGGACACACCATAATCAAGACAAGCTGGATTTTTTTCTTTATTATATTTAAAAGAGAATTTCTAAGACTTACATAATACCTTTAGGGACACTAAGATTCATTGGTTACTAGTGTGCTAAGGAGATATATTGTTTAAAAGCTGTACTGTGAGGGCTGGGAGTGTAGCCAGTGGCGAAGTATCCACCTACCATGCAAGTGGCACCCAGTTCCATCCTTCTTACCTCAAAAATTAAAAACCAAACAAAAAACTATGCCAAGGCCCTATTTAGCAATAAGTTACAATGCATTTAAATCACTGTTTATGTCAGAATAGTCAGTTACATGGCATAATCTAGACTGGGTCTTGATTCACATGAGTTATTCCATAAATATTTATGGAATAGGAGGCCTCCCAGAAGAAATGCTCACCCAGGCAGAAAAATTCTTCAGAGCAACAGTGAGACAGAGGCTAAAGCACAGAAGTTCAGGCTGGCTGAGTCCAAACCAGACCCTGGAGGAGGCTCTGCGCAGAGTGCAGTGAGCATTCCGTGAGCACTGGACTCACCTGCCCACTTCTGTGACGAGGTTTCTTCACACAGACCTCGAACTGGACCTCAGAATACAATTTAGTTTTCTTTTTGTTGTTAAATGTCTGCCCTCTGCCTTGAAGGAACTATGCCATTGTAGGAGAACTACTGAAAATATGTATAAATGCTTTAAAAGGCAATAATTATTCTACTGTAAATTGCTCAAGAGACTGAAATATGGAAATTTCTTTGTAGGTGTCTCCCCATCTCTGATGTTGTAGCAAAGGCATGACTCATACTTCTAGCAAATTTTTAGTCATGTAACCAGATAAAAGCTCATACAGAGCCTAGGCTGCTATCTAAAAAGAGAATGATATGGTTTAAAAATCTTGCAAAATTTTATTTAAAATGAGGCACTCCAATATGGTTTAGCCAGTGGTGGGGAACCTACAGCCCACACGTTATTGGTTTTTCTTTTAAGACAAAGATGTTAATGTACAAGTGGCTTTCTAAACTAAAACCTCAGCACGCAGGTTTAATCGCAGTGTCGGCACTTTGGGATAAACAAGTGGGTTTGGGGTTGCAGTTTAGGCAACCGTCTCGGAGAGGCTCGCCATCGCTGCTCTCATCTATTCTCCCAAATTGTTAACAAATGAAGAGTACAGTTCAGAGTGCCTCTCTCTATACTAAAACCGCAATTCCCATCTTGCATTTTCTAGAACATTCGAGATGCTTCTGAGCTTTAACAGACCCATCTCTGGGTCCTCTTCTGGAAGCACGACTTAGAGGCGGGTCCCACCTACTATTCTCTCTCAAAGCAACTTGTTCTTTTCCTGCACAGTACTTTTCAAAAATACTTAGATACATTTATTTTTTATAAAGTGTGTCTACTTTGCTGGGCTGAGATCTACAAGGACCCCTCCAAGTCTGTTTTATTATTCACTACCACATTCCCATGGTTCCTTGTCACAGAGCACGGAGCCTGGTACATGCTTGGCTCCCAGTCTGCATTTATCTGTCCACCGATCTCTCTCTCTCTCCCTTTTCATTTGGAACTTCTAGGAATTTTCTTACTTTGCCTCTAGCTGCACTGTACATTAAGATTGTTTTATAAAAACATATTTTACCTAATGAGATCAGGTGTTCTTTACCAGGCATTTTCCTCTCTTTACTCCAGGAGTTGGCACACTCCCACCAAGACCTAGATGGTAGATATTCCCAGCCCTGTGCGCGGAGTGATTTTGGTCACAACAGCAGAGCTCTCCACCAAGGACACACAGCCCAGCCCCCGCGCTCACTGTTCTCTCCATCAGTCTCACATTTGCACTGTATTGTTACTACTGTTTACCTAAAGGGTAAGAAATCACCTAGCTGTCAAACCAAACATTTAAAAAGAACCTCCCCTATAATTGGAGTCCTTTGCTGTAGAAGTGGAGCTCAAATCCCTCCGCCATGTGCACAGGGCCGTGATAACCTGCTCTGCTGGTCCTCACTGTGGTCCAGGCACTCCTGTAGTTGCTGCTCCTACACTAATCCGCTTATGCCTCATGATGGTGCGCAAGAGGATGACTGATGCTGTTTTTATATGGAAACTGAGGCTTTGTATGGCAGCCACACTGCTCAGAGGTAGGCAGAGGCCACCAGCTCAGGCCAGTGCCACACACTGCGGTCAGGATGCTTCCCTCTTAACGTCTGCCCCTGCCTCTCTTTGAGTTGTCAACGGGCGAGCTCCCTTCCCCAGGAGCCTGGGCACCGTAGGAAATGGGAGAGGCTCACTGATCTCCGTGCACTCTTAGCTCGGCACAGGGACTGTCTTGGGTCTGAGGTTTCTGAGCAAATCAGTAGGTGACCCACCTCAGGCTCAGAAGGGGATGTGCAACTTTCCCCAGGCTAATGAGGTGTGAGGGACACTGACTGTCTGAGACATTCTAGACAAGTGTTGTGCATTTTAGAACCCAGCCAGCTGTCTTTATTCCAAGACTGCCACACATGTATGTGAAGCTTGGCGCCTGAGCCACAGCTCATTGCTAGGGGAAGAAAGCCAGAGAAAACTGCAGAGCTGAGAGGTTCACAGAGCCCAGCACCAGAGCTCCAGTAGAATCACAGCTCCTCACCATCTCATCTTGGATTTAATCAGCATTTTCGCTTTTTAGGCCAAGTTCAATATCTATTTCAACTCAAAGTAACCTGACACAGGCAAGTGAAGTCTTTCAGGATCTGGCCTCAGCATACTTTTTAGTCTTAATCTCATGTACTGGCCCCCTCTCAAAAAAATTGCTCATCATTTCCTGAACATCCACCCCTTATTACCTCTGCCTGGGTGGGTGGGATTCTTTGCTTAGCACACACTTTCTCTCCTCTCCCTGGAGAGCTCAGGTTGACTGCAATCACAGCTTCCATGACTCAGGCTCTGGGACTGCACTTGGCTAGGCCAGTTTTGTCTTCATATTCGTGATGTCTTACAGACAACTAGCACACAGTAAAAACTTGGGTAAGGCTCTGTGAGATTAACCACAGTGGGCAGTATGGATGTCGGGGTCACAGTACCGTCTAGTCCACAAGAGACTTGATCACAGAACCTGCTGTGGGAATAGAAATATTCCACTTCTGCTGTGCCCAATAAAAGAACCACTGGCCATTAATGGCTACCAGGCCCTTGGACTGTGGCTAGTGTGAAAGAGGAACTGAATTTTAAACTTCATTTACTTGTAATGAGTTTAAATTTAAATAGTCACACGGGGCTAACAGTTACTGCACTGCATAGCACAGATGTAGACAGCAAGTGAACAAGCTAATTTTAAAGAAAGGAACATGTCTGCTAAATGATTTTAGACACCAAAGTGAAATGGAAATAAAGTAAAAAAAATTAATGTAATCCATGGGATTTTTCACCATTGAAGGGTAGACCTTCTGTGTAATTTAAAAAATATAACCCTATCTTACTTGCCTTCATTTCAAAGTTTCTGTTTCAAGGTAATAATCCCTTGAGTCTCAGATGACTAGTTGCTCTCCCTGGGCAGCTCCTTGCGTGTGTGTTTATCTATCACCAGGAAGCAGCAGCATCCTCACACCGCAGCATTTAGAACCAGGCAGTAGAAGCTTTTCTGCCTTGGCATGGAAAGAATCTCTTTATAGCTATCTGATCCCACATAGTACTAAGAAAGAACGTGTTGTGGACCCAGTGACACTCTTTTAATAGCCAGGGAATAGAATATGTGCTTGTTTCCTGCAAAGGAGCTGGGTAGATATGGTAATTTACCACAAATAATAAATTTTCAGGTATACTATGTACAGCCGATTCTTTTTCTTTGAGGAAAACTTTGTAGAGAAGAAAGTTTATACAAATTAAATGGCACAACAAGGAAATGTGAAGCCATAGGGGAGCATGGTTCCGGCTGTACCTTACCATGTTAGACCTGGATTATTGGAATCCAGGGAGAAGGGGGGACTCACTCTCCGGAAGGTACTGTCACTACATTTTACAGCAAAAGAAGCCCAGGACCCACACAGTATGGGCCTGGCCCACTATCACATGGCTCACTGACAGAGCTTTACATCAAACCCAGGAGATTCTGACTTTGAAGCCCTGCTTCTGTTATCTGCAAATGACAGGCAGCTGGCATGATGCCACTGGTCGTGGCTCCGTACTTTGAGAACCACTGTTTATAAAAACCAACAGCTGACAATAAGTAACCCAACAGTGGGTGGTGATTTGCCAGGCCATTTTGCAGATGTTACACACAGTCTAATCAAGACTTCCCCAGTAAAGGTAAAGTTTCTGCTTTACCAAATACAGTGCATTGAAAGGAGCAGAAGGCAAAGCCTGCGCTGACCAAGACCTCACACTACTCATGTGCAAATCTGCAGTGGGGAGCCCAGCACCGGACGGAGCAGGTGTGCCTTCTGGGTAATGAAAGTGAGTCCCCTGGGAAGAGGCAGCAAAGCAAAGCTGTCTGGAGAGGGACCCAGGAGCTATCCCAGCTTTGGGTTTATGTCAGCCTCTGGTTTTATTGTGAAGAACCATTAGTTACCCCAGGGTGACATGCGGTAGGGGCAGCGATGTGAACCTGGAGCTGGAGGGGGCTTTGAGGTCTGACTTTCCCATGACCTTTAATCTCTGGGACGTTAGCACTGTGTGCTCAGTTTCTCCCCCTATACAAGGAGGCTACGAGTGGTTCTTATTTCACAGGGCTGTTGCAGAGATACAGGAAGCGTGGCATGAAAAAGTCCTGGAAAGTGTCTGCGTGGACTCAGTGGTCATCAGTGGTCACTATTAATCATTTGTGCCACAGCTAAGTAATTCCATGAGATGAGAACAGGACTTCCCAGTTCACTTGGTGGTAGCTGGTATCAAAATCTTATCTTGGTGCCATCACGGGAGTGTGACTGTCAGTGTGGGCTGTGCTATAGGATTATGACTCCATGTGTCTTCAAGAAGTTACTGTGGAGTGATTGCACACTGGAGTGATTTTGTAAAAAAAAGCAACATGCTTCAAATCTTCCTTTTGCATAGCCTGGGTGATGTATATACTCCAAAGCATATTGTAGACATACACATTTTGAAGGTAATTGTCATCATTTCTGTGTTAAACACGATGAATTTGGCCAGGATCCGAACTTGGATGTGCTTGAGACCAGAGGTTATACTTCTTGGAAATTTATACACAAGAGGATGTGTAGATTTGTGGAGAAGTAAAAGGATTTGATACCCAAAGGCTCATTCATAGAAATACAGTATTTCATTTTCAATGTCTACCTCAGAACTTAATGGACAATAGAAATGTCAGATTAAAACGGACTTAAGAGCCAAACCAGGCAGGGTTTGGGTACCTAGAAGTGTGACAGCATGTTTGCTTACTGTCATCATTGTCCCATGTCACAGAATCAGATATAATACGTGACTATTCAAAATTCTGGAGGGAAACCACTTCGACTTTTTTTTTGATACCAGGAATTGAACTCAGGACCTTGTGCTTGCCAAGCAGGTGCTGTACCACTGAGCTATATCCCTGGCCCCACAACCTTGAATTTAGCAAAAGAATTTAGGAAGAGTCCAGATGAACTTGTAAAAGATTTTAAGCTTGGAGCACCCACACTTGGGGGTTTAGTATTTCGATTGTTAGTAACTTCAGAACAACACGGTTCCTCCTGTGCCCTGGGCTAAATGCATGTGCTCCCTCATTTCCCTGAGTGGCTGCCCTGAGCCTCCTCATCTGCACAGATATTCCCGCCTTTGGCCCTAAAGGGACACGCAGGGAGCAGCCTCACCTGCGGCACTGCCTGCACACACGCTGCCCTGACCCCCAGACACACCTTACTGTTAAGGATCTGGAAAACCCTCTGTTGCAGTGTCTGGCCAGCCTTGGGCCGCACAAGGACATAAATGATTTTCAGATCTGGGCTGGTGCGCAACAGCTTCTCCATCAGCACTTTGCCCAGGAAGCCGGTGGCGCCTGTGATGAGAATGGACTTGCTGCCATAGAAAGCTGCGATGGTTGACATGATTCCTTCTTTTCCCTTTTACAGCTCTGGCAAGAGGTTCCTACAAAGGGAGAGAAAGTACAAGAGGTTGTAGTCTCAGAAGTTTTAAAAGGCAAAGTCACTCAAAAGGTTTCTCTCTCACGCTCCCAGAAGCTCTGAAGGCAGGAAAACGAGGTCCGTCTGTGCGAGGTGTCAGGGTGTATGGGCAACACGATTCTTCAGGATCGATACCTCCTGAGCTCACTCCATGCACCACCTTTACACCAGCACCCGTGAGGCAGATGGGCAAGGTGTGGCTCCTGCAGTCAGGGAACTGCTTCCATCCAGGGAGGAGATGGACACACAAAGAAATCACTGAATGTAGAGTAGTCAGTGCTAAGACAGCAGGCACACAGCCAAGGGACACGGAGCAGGAGCTGGAGGTTCGGAATGGGGTGCGTAGGCAGTGAGACCCCAGCTGAAACACCAAGTCAAGGCAGGGCTGCAAGAAGGTGTTCCGGGTGGAAAAGCATGAAGGCGAAGCATGACCTGTGAAGTCAAAGCTGAGAAGAGCTGTCACATTCTAAAAAGTTACGATGCATGTAGAGCTCTGTTGCAACCTTAGAGAAAATAACGTAGCAAATCACTGCACTTCACTGGCGTTGACTATTCCTGTCCTGGCCGGCCATTTCTGACTATCTGTGTTATTCTCTTCCCTGCGTGGAAAAGGGTCAGGTGCTAGCTTCTGCTTTATGGATCACTCCTGGCTTGAGTGACTGGGGGAAGAAAGGCAGAAGCTGAACAAGGGAAGCTCAGACCATGTGCCGTGGTGAGCTCTGATTAGCACCAAGAGCAATGTGGGCTCAGGGTCTTTAAGGCTCCCGTTTCTGGGGGCACAGGGAGAATTGGCACAGCAGTACAGGGATACAGATTCATCATGGGGGCTCTGTTACTGCCCAGAAATAGCACTTTATGCTGTAAGAATGCAACACAAAGTGTTCGTCTTCCAGTTCATTCAGAGACTTGATTAGAAGCAGCAGCAGAGTGCCTTGAACAGAACTGTGCTGGGGGAGGCAGGAGCGGATTTGTTTTCTGTTCACTAACTGTCAGTGGTAGAAAGTTCTCAGTGCTTCCTGGACAGGACCCCACAGAACACAACTTGAGACAGGCCCTGACGTCAGAGCTTCTAAAGAAGAGAAAACAGACAAAAAAAAAAAAAAATCAACATCCTAGCCGGGTGTGGTGGCACACACCTATAATCCCAGCACTCGGGAGGCTGAGGCAGGAGGATTGTTAGAGTTTGAGACCAGCCTGGCCTACAAAGTGAGCTCAAGGCCAGCCTGAACTGCAGTGAGACACTGCCTCAAAAAGACAAAAGAAAAAAAAAGGCAACATCCTCCCTCCTTGATGCTGACCAAGACTGCTCTGCTGATAACTTCTTTACTACCGATGGCTGTCATTTATATTTTGAGGATCTTGTGACTGTGTTCTGGTGTAGAACTTTGCTTTCATGGAATTCATTCATTCATGAATTTATTCAACAGATAACGTTGAGTCCTTACTGTGTAGAATTCTAGGCTAAGTTCTGAAGATGAGCAGATGGTCAAGGAACACAGGTCCCTGCTTTCACTCCAGAGTGGAGGCCAGCAACACAAAGCAAGACTTCACAGGCTGTCAGTGAACGACATAAATCAAACCCAAGCATCAGTGCCATTCACAGTGGGAAACCGGAATTTCAAATTGTCTTCCCTATGCTCACTACTTTTTGTTTTTTTTAAAGGAGCCATTTGTAAAGCTAAGTCAAACTTGTGCTTTATTAAAGTTAGACACCAAAATCCTCGTAATAACTATGTTAAATCAATTAAGGAGGATTATTTGCAAAATTATATTCAGTGAAGAAAGAACATGAACTTGAATAAACATCATGTCCATGACAAACCCTTGGAATTCCACCACCTGGAAGGAAATAAATGACAGTAGGTGTATAATACTATAGTAGGATTAAAGGTAAAAAGTTGTGTTCTATATCAGTAGTTCCTTTTCATCATTATAAAAATAATAAAGAATTTAAAAGAAGTTCTTAGAAATTAGTGACAGCCAGAAAGTCTCCCCCTTTTCTATACACTCTAGAAATGTAAAGAAATTTGCAAAACGAACTTCTTTGGTTTAAGATATTTTAAATCCCCCACCCCCACATTGGTACTAGAGATTAAACCCAGGATCTTCACATGGAATGACATTCCCACTATTCTTCTAGCTCTAAATTTGAGATAGGCTCTTCTTAATTTGCTAAATTGCCCATGCCAGGCTCCTGCCTCAGTCTCCTGTGTAGCTGGGATTACAGGTTTGTGCCACTGCTTAAGATATTTAGTTTTAAAAGTGTGGACCACTGACATTACACACTGAGCAGACTGTATCTCCTAAAATTTGTGCACTGACTCTCTAATCAATGAGATGTTACCTGCAGGTAGGGTGATGGGGAAGTAATCAAGCTACATAAGGTCAAAAGGGTGAACCCCTAATATGACAGCACTGATATTCTTATAACATGGTGTTATGGTTGATACATTGTGTCAACTTGGGGAGTCTAGAGGTTTGGCTGAGTGATTCAACAGGAAGTCAATGTGCCTACTTTGTATACATCCTGAGCCTGTGGAAGAGGAAGGCATGGAGACTGTGTGAGAACTACAGGCCCCCTGGGTGGGGTTAGGCTATTTACAATGTAAGGGAAAAGAAGAGGCTGCTTGCAGCCATTTGTCCCTTTTGCTGGTTGTTTTTGCTGTACTCTGCTGCCCTGAACAGTTTGCCCTCTGCCATGTGCCACTCTGTCTCAGAACCAGCCAAGTATGGACTGAAACCTCCACAAACTGTAAGCTAAATAAACCTTTCCTTCCTTCATTTTGGGTGTTGGGTATTTTGTCTCAGCAATGAGAAAAAAGTAACCAAGACACATGGAGAGGCCAGAGAACTTTCTGTGTGTGAGGTCACAAGCGGAGACCACAGTGTACATGCCAGCAAGACAAGCCTCAGAGGAAATTCACCTTGATTGTGGACTTCTAGTCTCAAGAACTGTAAGAAAATAAATGTAAGTTATTTAAACTCCCCAGTTGTTGGTGCTTTGTTAAAGCTGCCCAAGCAAAAGCTAAAATACACTGATGTACATGAAAAAAGACACACGCTTAAGTTTGATTGTTGAGTTTAATAACTCTTGGCAATAATTCATATCAGCTAAGAAATTTGGGAGTAAACTTATAATAAAGAGAGTATGCTGGTCCATTTTCCCACATTGGCTCTGGCTTCCACACATGTGACATGACAGACAGGTTTTTTATGATGAACTATAGAGACGTCAAGCCTTAAACATTTGCATGTCTGTTTGTAAAGTGCTTAGTCAAAGACAGGAGACAAGAGACCTTCATTAGAGACCCCTCTCTTTTCCTTGCATTACTTTCCTAAGTCTCCCTGTGTGATGCAATTCAGCAGTGAAGTGAGGTGCCTTTCACTGTGGGCTTCTTATATAATTTTTCAGGTTGGTGTGGGTGGAAGAACTGTAAACTCCATGGGTACTTGGGGTAGTGGTTGGGAACAGGCCCAACTAATTGGATTAGAGGTGTTTCATGTTCAAGAAAAACCAATCTGAATCAGTCCAATCTAGGAGAGGACATTCCAGCCTGGCCTGAAAGAACATCAACTTTAGCAATCAGCTCAATGCATTATTTCTAGCTTGTTTTGGTTAGCTCATTAGTGAGTCTGTCAAAAAAAAAATACAAGTCTAATACAAAGGAAAAAGAAAAAGCTATAACCAAATTGATCATTTCAATACAACTGATTAAACACATGTATTAAGTACTACAGTCTACACTCTACTAGGTATGAATAGTGAATATGTAAACGTTGTTAATTGGTGAAGCATTACAGACACACAAGGTACTGTATGTAAGAGCTGAGTCAAACAAGTCTTCTTGAAAAACTATAAATGGGATCAAGAGAGCCACAGTCAAGTGTAAATCTTGATGTTTCCTGCTTCTTCTTGGTGATTTATAAATTGAGTCAAGTTACAGTAAAATAACAATTGATCTATTAGCCCAGTGAGAACAGGAATCCAACTGAATGCCTAGTAAGCCAATATATGTTTTAATAATTTGCTTAAAATTAAAGATTTTTAAAAGAGATGTCATGGACTATCACTGTATAATACAGAGTTCTCCAGAAAAACAACCAACAGGGTGTGTGTGTGTGTGTTGTGTGTGTGTGTGTGTCTATGTTCAGAGGTTGGGTGGCACAGAGACAGAGAAGAAGAGAGACAGAGGTTTTCATTATAAGAAATTGTCTCAGGAAATTGTGGCAGCTTCCCAAGTCTAAAATCTACAGTGCAGCTCAACAAGCTGGCGGCCCAGGAAATAGCTGCAGTTCGGGTATGCAGGCTATTTACTGCTAGCATTTCTTCTTGCTCTGAAGAAACATATCTTTGCTCCACCGAGGTCTTCAGCAGACTGAATGAGGTCCACCCACATGATGAAGGTTAATCTGCTTTACTCAAAGTCCACCAATTTAAAAAAAATTTCATCCAAATACCTCTTTCAAGAATAATCCAGAACATTTGACCTAAGATTTAGACACCATGGCCTTGCCATAATGACAGAAAAAATTAACTGTCATAATTCTAGCCCTTATTAACTTGGCACTATGTGAATCCCCTTTAATAGGAGGTAGGCTATGGTTAGGTACAGTAACAGGGTGTAATTCCACCTAACACAATACAACTATCCTGCATACAACAAAAAATGCACTAATCCTTCCCCAAGAAGACGATGCAAATTTCTTGGTTGATGTTTCCTACTATAGTTGCTATTAGAAAATAAGTACTAAGAGGGAAAGTTAATACTTAAATACTGGGGCTGGGGATATAGCTCAGTGGAATAAGCGCTTGCCTAGCAAGCGCAGGGTCCTGAGTTCGATCCCCAGTACCGCAAAAAAAAAAAAAAAAAAAACTTAAATACTATCATGCAAAGTCAACACGGCTTATGTTACATGATAAAGAGATAACAGAGAGATGAAAACAAAGACGCAGTGGACCCATGAATTAGGACCAGTCCAGCATACAAATAACTTGGATTACAACCAGAATTTCAGGTTAACTTAAAAATCAAAGTCTTCAGTTATGACCCGAATACTGGCTGCTAAGTTTATGTAAACCTCAGTCCGAGCCCAGGTGTGTGCTTGTGGATGTGATTTCAGTCAGTGCGTTATATAATTGCTATGATTACAAGTATCAGAATGGCCCCCAAAGAGCTAGAAAAGAAGATTAGGAAGGAAAGGAAGATAAAGAAAGCAATCATAACAGTAAAGAATAAAATTGTGGAGAAATATAACAAGTGATGTTCGTGTGACGATCTTCCTAATATATACAGTGTGCTGAAAGTCACACACCTGACAATCTACAAATAAAAGATTTATACAAAAGCTAGTGTTGCTAAATGTGTCACTCCTGAAAAAGGAGATTGAAGAGGATATCAGAAAATGGAAAGATATCCCTTGCTCATGGATAGGAAGAACCAGCATAATAAAAATGACCATACTCCCAAAATTATTATACAGATTTAATGCAATGTGGATCAAAATACCATTAGCATATCTCACAGAACTAGAGAAAACATTCTTAAAATTCATCTGGAATCACAAGAGACCTAGAATAGCAAAGGCAATTCCAGGCAACAAAGGTAAGGTAGGAGGCATCACAGTCCCTAATTTGAAATTATACTTCAAAGCTACTGTAAAATCAGCATGGTACTGGCAAAAAAACAGACCTGAGGACCAGTGGAACAGATTAGAAGATGCAGGCAAAACTACAAACACATTCAACCACTTTATCGTTTTTTCTTTTTTTTTTTTGGTACTGAGCATAGAACTCGACCTTGCACTCTTCTGGGAACATGGCGACCAGGTGAGCGGGAGAGGGAAACTCTCCCAGAGACCGATCTTTTGCGCGTGGGTGCCCGGTCCGTGGATGCAAAATTCCAACTGATCGTGTTGCTCTCTGCGACCTGAGCATTAAAGGGCCGGGTGGACAAGCTGCGCGTCGAG
>PVLD010021291.1:0-31824 GCA_004027595.1 Dinomys branickii | reverse complement strand
GAACTCACGGGCTCAGGTGACCCACCTGCTAGTCTCCTGAGTAAGTGTATGCACCCCCATACCCAGATAAGGTTATTTTTGATTAAAGAGAGAAAGGTTTGGAGTACCCAAGCACTATTAAGGAAAGAGGTAGGCTGGATATTTGTAGAGGGCAAAACTGATCCCAGTATCTGGCACTTACAAGAATATTCCAGCCTAGAATAAAGAATAACTACAATAATTAAAATAATCTAACAGTAAGTTGGAGTACTCCTCTGAACTCTCTGTATTTAAAAAGGCTTAGATAGAAGTTGTGTCACTGATTAGTGGTGTTGCCAAAAGTGATATCTTCACTAGTAGGAGTTAAGTTATATGTTCTTGGAAGTCTTTCCTAACCATAAAAATATAATTTGATGAGATTAAAGGTAAGGTGGGGGTCTGTTTAATACACAATGAAATTATATGACATTTACCTCCTTATATGCTAGTGGTTCAGATAAGTTCTTTCAGACGAGCTCCAGCCGAATTGGAGGTACTTACTGGAAAGTTCGGTATGAAGCCTTTCAAGATGAGACATTCCAGGAGAAAGTGCAGCTAGAAGAAGAAAAGCATCTTGGAATCCTGGGTGAGAAAACTTTTAACTTGTGAGTCCTTTTTTATCTTCTGAAGAGGATTTATCATCTGAATCTTCAATCTTTTAACTTTAGTGGACTTATAAACTCACATCTCAGAGTAGGTCCCAGGCATACTGTAGACCAGAATCTCCCAAAGGGAATCCCAAGAAACTAGTAGAGTAAAGCCTTGGTTTGCAAGAAAACTTTATTCTGGAAACATGTTTGTAATCACTTGTATACCAAAGGGAATTTCCCTATAAGAAATAATGGAAAGTCAGATAATTCATTCCACAGCCCAAAAGTATTCATTCAAAAGCTAATTTTAATATGGTAATATAATACAAAATATAAGGAAAATGCAAAATATAAAGAAAAACAAATTGACCTGCACTTACTTTTGAAAACCTTGGAGATTGGTGTGAGGGAGACAAGATAGAGGAGGGTTATGGTGAAGAACGACTCTCACTATCACTAATGGAATCACAGCTATGTAATGGTTCAGTGGAATCTTTCATTTCATGCAAATTTAACAAGGAACCTATCCAGGGACACATGCTTTTGCCTCCCTTTGAGGATTTTATGGAAACATTTCATCGTATGATTGTTAAACAAATTTATGGCTCACTGGCACTGCTGTAGCTTTATTGGGGTAATGCTTTAAAATTTTGCACTCCTTTGCACAATTTACACATCTCCCTAATCCCATGTGAAGTGAAGGATTCCTCTGACATTTTCTCCTCCTCCTCTGAAGACATGATCTCCTTCACAACCTCTTGCTGTTGGGAGAAGATCACGCACAATCCTAGCAGGGGGGACTATTGTCTCAGGTGTAATCACATACTACTCATATTGAAAGATACCACTTGTTTATTGAATTAACATTTATTAGAAATGTTTGCTAGTCTTGTGGAAAACTCATGGAACAAGTTACTTTCAATCCAAGGTTCTACTGTATTTTTCAATAAAGGTTATGGGTTTGAATGCGTCAAATTGCAGTCAAATAGTGTTCTTTGCTGCAGAACTGTGAGCCTTGGATTTATGTTTGTTCATCATGGATCTCCAAAATGGAAATGGTGTTGTAGTATTTCTAATATTTACTTTTCTACTGAATATTTTTGGTAACATCCTCTAGTACCATTATTGTACACATTATACTTTTAGAAGTGCTTCTCTAGGGTTATTCCTGAGGTACTGTATGAGGCAGTGCAACTGTTGAGATTCTCGGCAGCATGGGCCCCTGAACTAATGAGCGTGCTGTATGGCTATACTTGATTTATTGAAGGATGTAGAATGGTGCTTTTTGAGTATTATCTTGGAGAAGATATCAAAAAATTCTAAAGGAGATTATTGAAAGAGTATTTTTTTATTTTAAAAATAAAAGAATGAAAACATATTAACAAACACATGTACATTTACAAAATAACAAGAGAACAATACAAGCCATACTGAATTTCAGAAAAGGTGACAGGAAATTAACAATGGTTCTTGTATAACATATTGATATCTTCACAGTGGTTACTCAGGAAAACAAATATAGACGTGGAAGATTGATCAAAGAATGAATCATTGAGTGTTCCTTTCAATAATACTGAAAGAGTAAAGCAACATGAAGTGAGGTTTATTCACTCAGTGGAGCCAGGAAATAAAACAGGTCAGATGGGAGGAAACTTTGGAAATGACAATAATGTAATGAGCCATGTGCTGGTGGAAGGTTTGAGGCAGTTGATTCTGGACCTGAACATGGCTAGGAGGTTCTACATCAGGTGTGCAGGGAGACAGCAGGAGAAAAAGTACACTCGAGAAAGAGGGCTCGTGGCGAGGTGAAAGCTATCATTGGCTACGGGAGCAGAGGTACAGGATTATGTGTGGAAATTAAGAAACCAAGCTAGAAACTCTGACTTAAGGTTCAAGCAAGCATAAGTGCTTGAAATATCATATTGGTAGTTTGGTTCAACTTCAGAAATGACCTAAGATACATTAAAAATGATGAGTAGTGAGGTATACAAAGGTCCAGAAATTATGTCTTGATGACCCAGGACCTGGATAGAGGGTGTAATAATTTTCTTTGCTCAGAGTTGATTTCAGATTAAGGTGAGCTCAGATCGCAGATGGAATCTACTAGAAAATGTAGTTATGAAAACTCAGATAATAAAGTTAGAGGAAACAGGATTGGACCAGATAGTGAAGTGTCAAACAATCCTGGCCACAGATCTTGGCTCTGCAGCTAATCTGCCAGTTAAATTTGTGTAAATCAGTGGTATCTGTCCAAGCTGAAGTTTCCTCGTCTGTAAATGGGAGACAAGAATTTCGGCCCTGTGTCCCTCAGAATGATATTGGTGGATCAAAATGAGATCACAGACTTCATATAGTGATGTTTAACTTGTGAATTGCATTATATTTACAATGGATTATTCTCTTTTCTGCTGTCACTTACCTTTTCTCCCCCTCCCCTCTCTGTTTTCTTCCTTCCTCTTCGTCTTTGTTTTTATTCTCATTCTCTCTCCTCATTTTTCAGGGCCAGTGATCCGGGCTGAGGTGGGGGATACCATCCAGGTGGTCTTCTACAATCGTGCCTCCCAGCCATTTAGTATTCAGCCCCATGGGGTCTTCTATGAGAAGGACTATGAGGGCACTGTGTACAATGATGGTGAGCTTACGGGGTTTCCAGTCAATGTAGGCCACAGTTGGTAGCTGCTGGCTCTAGAGGACAAATACATGGAGGATGAGAAAGGAGAAGAAGGTGGAATTGGTTGTCCTGTGTGAATGGTAGTGACTGAATGAATTATGTGAGACTGAAACAGAGCTAGGATCAATATTAGAGAAATTTTAAAATGTCTTTAAATATTTTACTATTTTAATGATATATTATGGAATTTTGAAAAACACAAAAGATTATAAAATAAACGATACTCATAAATAAGTTGTCATTGCATTTTGACATAGCTTTTAATACTTTATATTAAAAAGTGATTATAAAGTGTATATATTTACAGATATGCGATGACATTGTAAATATAGTTTTTTATTCTGCTGCTCTTACTTGTCAATATATTTCATTTCCCATGCTGTTATGATATTATATACATTTAAAAAACTATATAATGTTCTATCACTTGAATTAGACCAAATTTGTTTATCTTATCTAGGGAAGTTTAAATCATCCCAGTTCATATACAAATAATGGTAGAAATATAAGCTAAACTCTAGTCTCTTGATTCCTAGACCACGGTTCTTTTAAGTGTCCAACATTCCACGTTGTTACTGCTGCTCCAAAATGTATTTATAGATCAGGGGTGTAGCTCAGTGGTGCAGTGCCTGCCTGGCAAACATGAGGTCTGATACTCCTCCTAAAAAATGTATTTTAGGCTTGTTATCTTTATTCCACTGTTTGGAGCTGATGATCCTCACTCTGCCTAATATGAACAGTGACCTTATGTTTTCCCTACAGGTTTATCCCACCTTGGCTTGGTGGCTAAGCCCTTTGAGAAAGTAACATACTACTGGACAGTCCCTCCTCATGCTGGTCCTACTGCTCAGGATCCTGTCTGCCTCACTTGGATGTACTTCTCTGCTGTGGATCCCGTAAGAGATACAAATTCCGGCTTGGTGGGCCCGCTGCTGGTGTGCAAAACTGGCGCCTTAGGTGCAGATGGCAAGCAGGTAATACCTGGGGAATGTGGCTGGGAAGCCTGGTAGGAGGAGGATGGAACTGGTTTGCTGTATAGGATAAGCATGGAGTTAGGTTCTATCAGTAAGGCAACAGAAGCAAAGATAATCTAAGCATTACCCAAGAAATTAACAGCTGCTTACCCCATGCTATCTTGAATGTTATTCCCTAACAAACACACTTCTTCTTTAGCCTCTGTATTTTCCCTATGCCATAGCCTCCTGTTACCATCTCCCTGTTTTCTCCCTTGTCCTCCGCCATTACTGTTTTCTGCCTCTCTTCCTCTCCTTTACCTCCTCCTCTGTCCCAGCTCAGTGACAGCTCAACACTAATCCTCATCCCTAAAGTTGCTTTTACATATGCTTGTCCTCTTCTGTATCTAGACCACCATTTCTAGCTGTGGAACCTCAGGCAAGTTACTTAAACTCTCTTTGATTCACTTTCTTCATGTGTTAAAATAAAGTTTTAACGATGGAAGAAGGTACTTTGCATTTCTGTGAGCATTAATGAAAACATTCCATATAAAATTCTTACTGCAGTGTTTGGCTAATAGCAAGAAATCAGTAAGTGGTAACTGTAATAGTAGTCATCATTATTACTTTTCTGTTTCCAGCCGTCTCCTCCTCTCCTAAGCCACCTTCCTACCGCTCTTTGTATCTCTTCTCCCTAATCCTCATCCTAGGCTTCTTTCCTGCTCCTTCTCATACTCCTTTTCTCCAGTCTTGTCCCTTTGCTTTGACCTCCTTCTTCCAGCTGTAATTCAAAGTTATCTAAAAAAATTGCCTAGCAACAACTGCAGGTTGGGGCAGGAGATAGGGGTTTGGCTTTGAGTTTAGAAAAAGAGGAGGGAAAGAATCGGAGTTTTGGGTCTTCAACTACACAATACACAATTGCTGAAACTGTTGTTATTTCTCTCTCTGCTTCTTCCAACTGGGCTTGCAGAAAGGGGTAGATAAAGAATTCTTTCTCCTCTTCACTGTGCTGGATGAGAACGAGAGCTGGTACATCAGTGCTAATAAAGCAGCTGCAATGTTGGATTCTCGACTGCTCTCAGAGGATGTCAAGGGCTTCGAGGACTCCAATCGAATGCATGGTATGGGAAGTATTTTTTGTTCTGGGCTATGACTGCGAGGTGTTAAGTAAAAGTTAATCTAATCATTATCATGAACAATCCCTATGAACACATACCTCTGTTTCTGTAAGAGACAAGCTATATTGAGGAATTTAACGAAAGCAACAGATTTTGTAGTTGATATCTTCTTGTGCTGTGCCCTGTGTTTCACAGAATGGGGAGGGATGCACCTGAAGAAAGTATTGAAATGAAGATTGTACACAAGGAATCCTCTAGAGAGTGTGGAGGGTGAGATAGGGTGTTGTTTTTCTGGTCTCTTTTTCTAGTGCTGGAGACTGAACCTAGGACCTTGCACCTACTAGGCAAGTGCTCTAGTACTGAACTATGCCCTGTAGACCCCTTTCAGTTTCCTATCTTTCTGTCTTAGCTCCCACAACACTTGTTCCCATACTCCAGCAAGGTAGGGCTATTCTTACCACCATGATTATACCTTGTACTTTGTTGATTTGTTGCTTTTGCAGGGCTGTACCATGCCCTTGAAATGCCCCTCCTTAGATCTCTGCCTTCAGCCTGTGGAATGAAAATCCTTCCATTTTCTAAGGTCCTAGTCAAACATTACCTTATCCATATAACCATTCCTTACCACTCAAGTCCACAATGATGAGACTGCATTCTGAACCACCATCATATTTTGATTAGATCATTTAGTAGCAAGTTTCATATACACCTCAATATTGGGATGTTACATGATTTTTGACTTTTGCTAGAACTTAGCCTCTGTGTGTTGCTTATCTCTGTATCCTCTACATTATCTAATGCATAGTACATGTTATTTGAAATAGAGAACTACCAAATGGGTAGTGTGTGGGTGAGGAAATGACTGGGTAGATATGGTTTCAGTTTCCAAAGAACTCCCAGTAATTTGCAATGAGATGAGACTAATAGAACTCATGAAACAATTACAGAACAATTCAAGATACACCATAATTAAGAGCTAAATTGTGTATAATAGGTTTTACGTTCAAAGTAGGAGAACACTGATGAGGAACAATGAACAATCACTAAGGATTCCTGGAAGAAGGGAGTATTGTACTTAAGCTGGGACTCAAACACTGTGTAGGTTACAATCAAGACATTGTAGGAAAGAAGGGCAAAGTCAGGGTGTTATGAAAGTCCCCATCGCCATTACAGGATATTGTCAAGGAAGGTGACTCACTAAGGCTGATTCTAGCGGAAGTGGGGACATTGCAAAGGGTTCAATTTTAAGCAGGTCTTTCAGTATTTTGTATGGGGGAATCAGGATAGAGTGTAAAGGGTTGGAGGAGAACAAAATGAGTGTTTTGTCTTTTGACTCCATCTCCTATCCATGGTTAGTTCTCTTATCAGAAAAAGTAAGACACTCTCATGAGCTCATTTCCTTCCAGTTTCAATTTAATGAGCACCTAATCAGTAAAAGCAATGTGTCAAGTGTTTAAGCAGTCACATAGATCAAAGATACAGGAAAAGATGGTATGATTCCCACCAGGTCATTCTAGTGCTGGAGAGAGATACATAGATCAATGGACCGTGTGATGTTATAATTGCAGAACTGTGCAAATTATACAGTCTCATGGAAGAGAGAGAGGAAGGATAGGAAGTGGGAACTACTGGAAAAGGGAAAGGGGATGGGAAGGAAGGGAAAGCAATGGAGTATGATGTCTCTGTTTCAAATTGTTGGAAACCACAGTACAGATCTGATACCATGCTGCCACTTGAGCTTGAGTAGTCTCATCTCATCTTCCCCTCTTGTCTTGTGCTTTTGTTTTCCAGCCATTAATGGGTTTCTGTTCTCTAACCTGCCCAGGCTGGACATGTGCAAGGGTGATACAGTGGCTTGGCATCTGCTTGGCCTGGGCACAGAGACTGATGTACACGGGGTCATGTTCCAGGGCAACACCGTGCAGCTTCAGGGCATGAGGAAAGGTGCAGCCATGCTCTTTCCTCACACCTCTGTCATGGCTACCATGCAGCCCGACAACGCTGGTAAGTACCTTAGCAGCTGGTCTTCGGCTCAGAGACTTTGTTTAGTACAGAGTTGGGGGTTGAGCTATAAGGAGGGAGGGCTAGTGAAGAGGAGAGAAGAGGCATGCTGAACATGCAGGGGAGGTTTTTAAGACATTTCTCTCTTTTCAATGTGTCCTCCAGTTCCTGGCTATCTGGACTGTTTCCTCAGCTGCAAGCAGAATAGAATGAGTAGTAGAAGGCTTTCTGGAACAACAGGATTGAAATTGGGACACTTCTTATGCATTTCTTTTATGCCAGAGAGCAGTCTTGGTCGTGAGTTCTTTAGACCACAGAAATTTTATAGATAAAATCCCTGCATTAGAAGGAAGGTTAGTTACATATACCTGCAGATGTTTTAAAATCTGATATTCTGTGAAGATTTCTCACACCTGTCCTACTTTTCGTCTGTGTGTGTGAGGTTCCGGAATACTGTGAACTGACAAATCAGAACCCAGGAACTCTAGTCCAAGACTTTCATTAATATGCCACATAAGTTTTGTCTGGCCGTTTCCCATTTCTGTAGTTAACTAGCGAGCCTCAGTGACTCTCTCCTTCCTCTCTTTTTTCCTTCCTCCTTCTTTGCTTCTTGATCTCCCTCCATATCTCCCTTCCTCCTTCCCCCCTTTTCTTCATGAATAAATTTGACTAGTGTTTTTTCAGATTCCATTTATTTCTGGCATTTTATAGTGTAGCAGTATTTTTCTTCAGTCTCTAAAGTGCATTCTTTCTTCAACCAGTAGATGGCTGAAAGTTTCTGAAAAAAAATCTGTTAGAGCTACACGCAGTGTTTTCTACTAAATTTTTAGTCCTGTAAATTTCATTCCTATTTGGAATAACAGTCCCTAAAGAAAACAATTCTCTTGAACAATTTAGTAATTTCAGTCTGATCCTTAGTGTGACAGACACTTAACATACAACTAACTGGTCTCCTCAGCCTTCTTGGGTCCACATTGATTCCCATTTATTTGTGTTATTATATTGGTCAGAGGGGCTTGTTGGCAAATCAGCAGCGTCACTTAATAGAGCTCTGAGGACAGAGAGGAAGAAGTGCTTTCAGTAAGGTAGAGGTGGGGAACTTGTAAATAAGGAAAACTAAACTGTCTTATTAAGTCAAATTTCAGATTTAATCTCCTTCCTACAAAACCAGCCAGGACCACAGCCAGGCCTGTGTACCTTGCCAGGACCCACTCTAACTTCAGATCAGTGATATCATTTTTGTACCATACTGTGTCAGTGTGGTGGCATGCACCCGTGTTCCCAGCTACATGGGAGGTTGAAGTAGAAAGGTCCTTGAACCCACAAGTTTGGGACCAACCTGGACAATACAGTGAGACCTCATCTTAAAAAAATAAATATATAAAAAATTCTGGAAGATAGTCTGGAGGGGAAAAGTTTTGGTGAGATTGTAAGAGGCAAAGGCTTCAAAAGTTACTATTGATTAAAATTCTTGATTTTGTTCTGAGCACAAGTACTGTTTCAAAAACTGTTTTTTGCACTTGTAGACCTTGAAAACTCTACTTTAAAAAAGAATCTCAATTCATAGAACATTGGAACTGGTGGAATCCATTTCAGAGGATCTCAACTCACTTATTTTACTAACAAGTGAAAGAGGCAGAGGCCTGGAAGAGGAAAATAACTTGCTCAAGTTAGAAATATTAGCTCTGTTTTTTTTTCTGCTTTTATCTTGCTCCTCCTGCATCAAATACTGTTGTTCTATACTCCTAGATGATCTCTTGAATCTAACTTCACTCTGTCCCTCAGAGCTTGCTGTATGATTAAAATGGAGAGATACCACTGTGACTTACTTTCCAAATGCAAGCCCAAGGTACCAAATTTAATGTATCAGCCAGGACCAGAATTTGGCTTTGGGATTCTAAAGAGTCAGGTCTTGATGGACAGTGGTAAACATACATATGTCCTTAGGTAGCTATGCAGATGTTTATCACTGTAGCTAGGCGTGGTGGCATTTACCTGCAGTGCCAGCTATTTAGGGGGCTGAAGTAGGAGGATCACTTGAGCCCGTGATTTTGAGACTAGCCCGGGTAGCATAGCAAGATCATGTTTCAGAAAAAAAATCACTGTTTAAACTCAATTTGTCTCTTAGTGGATGCTTATAATTAGGTTTTAAAAAGTAGAAAAACAAATTTCCAGAAAAAATTTCACAAAATGTTGAGTTTCAGTTTTGTAGGTCTGTTGGTGATTTTAATATTCTTTCCTTTGCTTTAAATTTTATATTTAAGGATAATCAAAAATGACAGTGTGTTTAAAATATCATCCTGCAAATATGTGTGCTCTTCTTATACAAATACTGATAATAGGCTTTAATAGCCATGGAAAGTGGAAAGACTAGGATTAGAGGTCCCATTCTACCCAGCTATTCCCTCCTTCTGGGTGTTTTCCCAGAAGAATGAAAAACATCATACCACAATGATATACGTGCACTCATGTTTATAGCAGCTCAATTTGTAGTAGCTAACTCTTGGAAACAACCCAAATGCCCATCAGTTGAGGAATGGATTGAAAAGGTGGTATTTTCATACAGTGGTGGACTATTCAGAAAGGACTTCTATAGGTAAATGGATGCAACTAGAGACCAAAGTCACCAGTGAAATAAATCAGATTTGCATGTGTAAGCATTGCATTGTCTCCCTAGAGTAAGAAAATTAAAGAGTAAGTAAGATCCAAAATATACAATAGATACTGGGAAAGGGAAAGAAACTGCTCAAAAGGAAAGAACAATGGGGATTAGGGAAGAAAAAATATACATATACACAGAAGATAGCTGAGATAATTATACTACTAATTTCTATTAGTTCACTGAAAGGTGAACTTATTATAAGCACCTAATTATAAGCACCACTAAGGGTGGTTGTGCTTATATTGTTTGATCAGTTATGCATGCCTATGTCTTGTAATCTGAACAACTACTTTGAAGACAACAATATGCAACATAATGACCATGTTTTAATTTCTCCCTCCTTTTTGTATTCCTTCTCTCCATTTCCTTCTATTTCTTTATCTTCTGTTTTCCCTTTTCTTTTGCTTTACTTATTTCTCATTTGCTTTCTCTTACTTTCAGTTTCCTTCATTCTATATCTTTTCTTAATTCTTTCTTTGTAGTCATCCATTTAATCTCTTTTTATTACTTCTTTTTATTGTCTCTTTCTTTTTCCTATCACATTTTCCCAAAATATAGTAGACTTATTTTCCCTTCTGCTTGTTGGTTTATGTCCTGGGGGTAAGAGGATTCATGAGGCAGCTCACAGATAATATGAAAGGTAGATAAGTTTGCGAGCATTATTCACCAGGCTATAGTGATATCCCAAGAGCTATTGCATTGTAAACTGTGACAAATTATTTCTGACTTGGAAATGGATCTTTGCCAGGAAAGAAGACATCCAGACTGAGCCTTTACCTTATCTTTTTCTTTTTCTTGTCCTGGGGAAGAAACTCATTGCCTCACCCATGCTAGGCAGGTAATCTGCCACTGAGCTATACCCCAGCCTCCTGCTGAACGTTTAAGAATAAATAAACTGTTACCAAAGAAAGGGGAGAGTGGTGAGGAAGACATTAGATTGGCAGCAGGAGCCATAAAAGCATTGGTTTAGAAGCAGCAGCTGCTTGAGGAAGATTGAGTGAGTCTCAGCTGGAGGTCTTATGTTAAAATGTGTTTGTAAATGTGAGATGCTTTTAGTTGTTAAAGAGACTGAGGATATAGAGAAAGTGATACTGGCATTTAGAGAACAGAGGGTGAAAAGTCAGCCGAAGTATAGAGTGTAGTGATTGGTACAGGTTTGGGAACGGTGGTAAAGGTGGGCAAAGGAGCCTGGATTTGATCAGTGCTCCCTGTATGCGTGTATTGAAATGTCACGTAGAACCCTATTGATAGGGTATGTACACATGTTAATAAAATATTTAACCATGTTGGGCAAAACCTTTTTTCATTGTACAGGACAGTCTCATGTAATGAATAATCTCACTCAAAATGCTAATAGCCCCTTTGTTGAAGAACACCAAAATGTGAGGTTTCAGGGAGATAAGAAATGGTAAGGACCTGTTTAGAAAGAAATACAGAGAGGGCCTTGCTAAGGAGCTACAATTTTATCTTCCAGGTTATGGAAAATATCAGAAGTTTTGCTTTATTTATCAAATGATGACTGAGAGCATGTGATTTTTATTTATATAAGTTTACTATAGAATAGTATGGACAATGGCTCTGAGTCAGAAGGAACTAGAACTAGTGAGGTACAGCAGGAGTCTCTTGAAAGAGTTAACAAGAATTGGAAATAGGTGGGAACAGTGGAGATGGAGAGAAGGGCAGATACTTGATGGAGAAATGAGAAGTCTTTGCTGAGGGGTTAAGTGAGCAGAAATGATGTCTAAAGTGTCAACTTGTGTAGATAATAGTTTCATTAGGCAGACAAACAAATGGACACATAAAGGGGGTATAAAATGGTAAGGTTTGGGTAAAAATAGTTATTTGGAGCATACTAACTTCGCAGTTATTGGTGAAATCCAGGTGGTAAGGATTTCACATTAGATAACTGTAGATAGAAATGTAAAGCTTAAAGGAGAAGTCTGGGCTGTAAAGAGATCTAGGTATTCTCACAGTTCAAGGCCAAATGTATATGGAGTAATAGGAAAGAACATTTAGCTCAGAAATCATCATTTAAGACAGAGGAGGAAAGTTAAAGCCACAATAAAAAGCAAAATATTGGTCAGGAAGGTGTGAGGAGACTCAGAGTCTAAGAATATCAAAGGACCAAAAAAGAAATAGCTTGGCAAACATCCCTTTGAACACACATTAATTTAGTTAGCACATCTTTATTGCTCTATACTGCCTGTTCAGACTAGAATACTGAGGCAAATAGAATATGCAATTTTTGCTTTCAGAGGATTGTCTCATCAAACATAAATAAACTGTAAATAGTGACACATATCATGAAGGAAGTGGGATAGAAAGTGATGGAGGTATTATATTAGAGAAGCATATTCAAGGAGGGCCTAAGAATGGCATTTAAACTGATGCATAATTAATAAACAAGAGAGAAGCATATGAAGGTCTTAGAACAGAACAGTCTAAGCAAAGGGATCGGCAGTTGTAAATACTGAGGTGGGAATAGTGTGTCTTGTTCAAGCACCAGAAGGTAAACCCGAATGGTTGGAATGTAGTGAGCTAGAGGAGTATCGGCATGATGTGTCATAAAATTTGATAAGAATCATATTATGCAGTGCCTTATAAGCCATAGTTAGGAGTTTGGGATTTATTCTGAGTCAGAGTGGCACATTTAAAACAAAAACGTAATGTGCTGTGGGTTATGTTTATGAAAGAGTACTCTGGATGCAGTTGTGGATAACGATTGAAGAGGGCAGGCAAGAAAGCAGGGAAGAGACTTGGGAAACTATTCCAAATTTCTAGGTAAGAGATTGTGATGACAGGCTAGGGAGGTTGACTTGTTTATGTTTTTTATTTTGAAAATTTAAAAGCTGACAAAATAACAATGAAGGTAAAGTCAAAACAACACAAAAACAACAAAAATGATACAGGACCTCAACACAAAATGATAGGAATTTACAGTGGTTGCTATATTACATACTATTATCTTCAACAAAGGAAGAGCTAGGATATACTGATAGAATAGATGCGCATGGGGTGATGCAAGTAGAAACATTTGGAAGTAAATGAGGAAAGAAAGGTGAGGACTTTTTAAGATGTCTGTAAAATTTGTGTAAGGAGCTGCTTTTAAAGAAAGGAGCACTTTGTCCTTATCCATGTTTTCTACCTTTAAAATGCATTATGGATGGAGAACCTAAGATGGTAGAGTCTGCGTCAGAATAGTCAGTGAGGGCTTTCTGAAAAGCAATGAAATATGAATTAGCTGTAGGAGAATGAGTGGGCTGTCATAGATTTTTGAGGATGAGAAATTTAAGATAAGAATGACGTATGTGAGAGGGCAGTCAGAGCTAAATTTAGTTAGAGCAGTAGAGGAGTTTGGTACAGTGTGTAGGAACTGGGACTAGGTGAAGAGTTAGGGACCAGCTCATAGAAAGCTTTAAAAGCCAGAAAGAAGACTTTGTAGTAATGGGGTAGACAGTGGGCAGCAAGGCAAGGGAGTGATGAGAATAATGTTCTAAGAAAGTTAGCTACTTTTGATTAACATTCCTGAGCCTGAGTATTCTTGATACAGAAATCTGGAAGTTGAGATCAAGTCTTGGCAAAACCACAACGCAGACATTCAAAATTCATACCGGAACATTCTATTGTAAAAACCCATGGAAGTCCTTTCCAAAGCTGTCTTATGTGGGCATCATGGAGATCAAGAAGTTTCTTTAAAAAATACAACAATTTAAACCCACATTTATTTCTTTGGTACTTGATAGAAAAAGGAAACAACTGGTGAATGCTTTACTTGGAATAATAATTCTTAAGCTTTATTTACTTACACATAGCTTCACTTATTTAACTTGCTTTGTATGATAAAACATACATATGTATTTATCGATTGTATTTAACTGTAAAACAAACACATGACATAAGGAAAACAGCCCATATTGTACTGATGAGGGAACTGAAATATGCAGAGATTTAGAAACTGCTAGAAAGTTGTATAGTTAAGAAGTGACATTTACCCACCATTCCAGTTTGCCGCAAACTAAGAGGTTTCCAGGGATATGGGACTTTCAGTACTGAAATGAGGAAAGCTCATGATAAACAAGGAGTTCTTCTTCTTTTTACTGTTAGACTAGATTTTTAACTCATACATTTTTAAATCTAGTATATAGAAGAGTCTTATCTTAGACTGCCCATTGTCTATAAAAAGGTGAGAGACAGGAAATCCTTTATGCTACTCCCAGGTATATTTTGAATCAAGTATTGTTCTCTGATCCTTCTTTAGGGACATTTGAAATTTACTGCCAAGCAGGAAGCCACCGAGAAGCAGGAATGAGGGCAGTTTATAATGTGTCCCAGTGTCCTGACCGGCAAGGCAGCCCTCACCAACATTACCAAGCTTCAAGAATCTATTACATCATGGCAGAAGAGGTGGAGTGGGATTATTGCCCTGATAGGAGCTGGGAACTGGAATGGCACAACCAGTCTGAACAGGAAAGGTAAGGCTTCCAAAGGGAAGAGATCACACTTTTAGAGAATCAATACATATGAAGACACTGAAACTGAGAGGAAGACACACTTATCTAAGGTGATAATATGATACTAACTGAGCTGGGACAAGGGACTAGCTTGCAGGTTTCGTGGATTTCAGCTCAGTGATTGCTCTGTTTATTTACTGTTTGGTTGAAGTCAAAGAGTTGCCTGTACCCTCATCCTCATAGTCTTTGCTTCCCTTCTTCTAGTTAGCCAGAAGTATTTACCTTCAGATTTAAATTTCAGAGAGAATTTATTCTGGGAACTGTATACTTCAAGCTCATTTATTAAGGTTATGAAGTCAGCAGGTAGCAGGAAAAGTCCCAAACAGGGTAATTTAAAGAGAATTTTATTTCTTGTTTACATAATAGCACAAACAGGAACGGTCTATGGCTGGCAGGTGAATCATGTCACCCTCAATACTTACTTTCATCTCTGGGACCAAGATGCCAGTTCTACTTAACAGTAATTCCCAGCTATCAACTTAGAGCAGACAGCATTATCTGTATGGTGATGGCATAAAAATAAATACCACTTTCTTTTATATCCCATTACCCTGAACTTACTCATATGGCTGTAGTGAGATGAAAAGAAGTCTGGGAAATGTAATATCTAGGCATTTGTGTGCTCAGGTAAAACCTGGGTGGCTATTACTAAAAATGGTGGAGAATAGAATTGAAACTGAGGTTAGCAGTCTCCACTGATCTTGCTGCTCTTTGCCAATTCTTTATTTTTATGTTGATTGATTGAGGTTCAAGTCAACTTGCTAATTTGTGCTGGGAATTAGGAAAAGCAAATTCCCTTGTGTGAGCCTTGGTTTACTCATCTATAATGTATTGAAAGGACATAACTATAGAAGGGGGCGGAAAGAGCAGCAGGATTAAATCTAAGTCCAGTTTCTCTTTCCTCTTTTCTCTGGCTGGCTTTGCCTCTGTAGATAAATCCTGTCACTTCTGGTCAAGTGAGTGCACCTCTGAGACCACCTAACTCTCATGCCTATTGAGAATGTCAAATGGTAAAATGAATAACAAAGCTCTTTGTAAACTAGAAAATATCCCATGAGGCAAAACATGTAAGATGTCATTTCCTCCCTGTCTCTTCCCACCTGCTACCTCTAGCAGTGGCAGCAGCAGCAGCAGCAGCAGCAGCAGCAGCAGCAGCAGCTAATACTCTCTTACCACTCTGCACCTACCGTGTTCTTTTGTTAAACTAATTCTATCTAAGGCATCCTTCAGGTTGGAGCTAGAACCTAAGCCTTCTTAGCCCAGTGCTCTTGTCACATTAACTGAATTATAAATTTCTATCTGAATGAAGAAAAACAAGAAACATGAATGGACTTTGAGACTTATTGTGTTCTGAAATGAAATATTTATGATGAGTACCCAGCCAAATTTGGGAGGGGCAATCTAACATTAAAAAATAGATACCATGTCACCTTTCTTCTGTGACTTTCTTCTGTGACATGAAAATAGTTCTGAGTAAGCTGCTTTGTGTCTGAAACTGAAGGGTTGAAGGCCAAGTGCTGATAACACTCCTTGGGTTTCTCTAGTTATGGTCACATTTTCCTGAGCAACAAGAATGGGCTCCTAGGTTCCAGATATAAGAAAGCTGTATTCAGGGAATACACTGATGGTACTTTCAAGATCCCTCACCCAAGGTCTGGAGCAGAAGAACACTTAGGAATCTTGGGTAAGAGAATTCCACTTTCTTCCTAGTGTCTCAAAGCCTGATGTGATTCTAGAATAGCTGTATCATATCAGTAAGTCCTCTACAATTTCCATTCTCAATGTTTTAATGATATGTTGGAAGTATGGTCGTATTTCATAAAGAAATCATGAAAATAATTCAAGGAAAAAGGGAAAATATGAATTCTTCTATGTGAGCCAGGTTTTTGCAGCATATCTATGTATGTGAGGCAGAGGAGTCCCCACTCTGGCTTCCCTTTCTTTCATCATCTCCTTGGGGACACCTCATAGGCTGGCCAAGGTAGTAGATTTTAAAAAGCAGTGTAGGCAGGAGAATTTAAGAATATTAAAAAGCAGAAATAACGATATAAGAAATCAATATTCCCCCTATAGCTCACTTTTTTCACCTTTTTTATGGGTCCAATGTGTTTCTTCCTGCTCAGTTTGCCACAGAATGGACCTATTGCCCTGTGAACAGACCCCCGCTAGTCTTTATTCTGTACCAAAATCTTACTCATTATCATCAATGATTCCAGAGAGCTGTGATGCTTTAGAGCCTATAGCTATTACAGATAGAGTTGGGATAGGAAAAGTATGGGTAATTGGAGGTACAATCCTGTTCTTGAAATATTCTTACCACATGTGGTGGCACATGCCTGTAATCCCAGCATTTGGGAGGCTGAGGCAGGAGGATTGCTATAAGTTGAAGGCCAGCCTGGGCTACATAGTGAGTTCAGCCAGAAGTATATGGCAAGACCCTGCCTCGAAAGAAAGGAAGGAAGGAAGGAAGGAAGGAAGGAAGGAAGGAAGGAAGGAAGGTTGGTTCCTATGCTGTGAATAACAGTATACTTTTAAGGATTTTTGAATCTAAATGTGGTTTCAATCTCGAAAGGATTCTTTCTCAGGAAAACCTTTAATTCAGTGGACCTCCTAGGTATGTCTCTTTCTTTAATGTTCCCAGTTCCATTTCTGAACTAATGAAACTTCTAATTGTTTTACGTATATTAGGTCCACTTATCAGAGGAGAAGTTGGTGATATCCTGATTGTGGTGTTCAAGAATAATGCGAGCCGCCCCTACTCTGTGCATGCCCATGGAGTTCTAGAATCTAGTACTGGCTGGCCACGGGCTGCTGAGCCTGGTGAGTGGGTACACTTAGTGAAGAGACAAAGGATACACAACACATTTACTTCGGTCTTTTACTGCTTTAAAAATTACACTCTTGTGGGTTGTGGATAGAGGTCAGAGGTAGAACATTTGTTTGGTATGTACGAGAACCTGGGCTCAAATCCAAACAAAGGCAAAAAAGGAAAAAAAGTGTCTAGGGTATAGACTGATGGTAAAACATGTGCTTTGAGTGTTTAGAGCCCTGGGTTCAAATCCAAGCACTACAAAAAACAAAACAATATAATACATGCTCTTAGAATTCTGAAACAGTGACATTAGTCAAGACAAAGAGACATCCTAAATGGGTTTCTATGAAAACTAAATTTAATCTCAAAATAGGCTATGACTTAGTATTGACTAATATTCCTATTTTCAATCTCTGAAAGTATACCCTTGGCTCTAGTCTGAACTGATTTTGGCCAGAGAATGACCTGGCCCAGACCCCAGATTGGTCCTTAACACTAGTTATAACTACAGTTCTGGTCCTTTTGTTACAGATTAAATTGTAATCCTAGTCAAACACTAAACTCCTAATACTGAGTGTAGAATGACCACAATCTTCACCACATTTTCCATTTCCCATTAATTCATTCTTTGAATAAATATGTAAGGCCAGTGGATGACAGGAACATCTAAGCTATAAATACAGTAGCAAGTAATATCTGTTTCTACCCTTAGAAAACTTGGACTATTATGACAGAGGCAAGTAACATGATAAGTATAATGCAATGTAGTGAGTGTTAAAGAGGAGTTTTACAATGTGATAGGTTGAAAAGTGGGGAACTACTCTAATGTTTGCGTGATTAAGAACGGTTTTCCAGAGTAAGTGATACCTCAGCTGAGATCTAAGTCAGCAATTTTCAATTATTATCATGCATCAAAATCACCTACTTGTTAAAACACAGATTGCCAGGATCAATGCTCAAAGTCTCTCATTCAGTGGGTCTGTGGTGGGACTTAGGAGTTTGCTGCTTCAAGGAGGTTTCCAAATGATGCTGATAGTTCTAGTTTAGGAGCTACAATTTTAAGAAAATGTAATTTATTGGTACACTTTAGATATACATAACAATCACATTCATTGTCTTGGTTAGTTTCCTCATTGCTGAAACAAAATACCCAACACTCAAATTAGAAAGGGAAATGTTTATTTAGCTCAGTTTGTGGAGGTTTCAGTCCATCATCTTCTGGCTTCAAGGCAAGGTGGCACTTTAGAATGGCAACAGTTCATGGTGGTGGAAGACAGCAAAAGCAACAAGAGCAAAAGAGACAAATGGGGCAGGCCTCTTTTCCTCCCTTATATAGTATGCAGGCTACCCACCCTAGGGCAGGTATAGCACTCCTACCCCCCAATCCCAGCACTAAACAATGAACTAGGCACAAACTCTAGATTGAGCTGCCTTCAAAAGCCCACCCCTTATGACTGCATGAGGATTTGGGGGGACATCTAGACACAAACCATAACATTCAGCATAAGGAATTTGTACCTGTGCATGATGTATCTTGATTTTCCTTAAACCCTCCTTTCTCTTCAACCCCTTTTCCCTTACTTATTTATACAATCTTTGTTTCCATTTTTTCCTTCTAGTCTCTTTTTTTCTTTTACCTTCCTTTCTTTTTCCCTCTTACCCCCCTTGTTCCCCTCCCCATTTTCACAATTTCTTCCTATTTCTCAAAATATATTGTACATTTTGGTCCATATCTGCTCTGTTGGTTTCTCACACCAGAGAAACAATGTGATATTTAAAAGCATATGTTCAATTTATTTCACTTAAGGGTCTCAGGTGTATCCATTTACCTAGAAAGGTCTCAAGTTTATCCCTCTTTATGGCAGAGTAGTGCTCCATTGTATTTTAAAAGTCCACATATTCTTTACCTATTCACCCTTTGATGAGGATTTGGGCTGTTTCCAAGATTTAATTATTGCAAATTGTACTGCTATAAACATGGGTGTTCATATATTGCTGTAGTATGATGCTTTTAATTCTTTCAAGAAGATATCAGGAAGAGGAATACCTGGGTAATAACTATCCTTTTAAAACTACTGAGCTAAAGTATGAAAAAATGAGACATGAGTAAAGGGTATGGTGAAAGAAAAATGAGAATGTAGTTGTAGATAAAGAATATGTAGTGTTTGAAACTTTAGTAGTAAACAAACAAAACAAACTCTAGTAGTGAGAGATAAAAGTTGGACTAGGGGAAAAGGGATAGATTCTGGAAAGATCAGTGAGGTAAAATAAATAATATTTGTGATGAATTAGGTGTTTGTTATTTTTTTTTGGTACCAGGAATCAAACTCAGGACTTTGTGCTTGCCAGACAGGTTCTTCTGCCATTGAGCTGTCCCCCTATCCCCCAGAATTAGGTGTTGAAAGTAAAAGAAAAAAGATAAGAATCCTGGAATAATACCCATATTTTGGAGGAAATTCTTGAATAACACATAGATTTTTAGCTTGGACAGTTGGATAAATAGTGATGTCATTCATTACAGAGGGAATATGGAGAAAGCTGCCTTGAGACTTTGGGGGCAGGGAAATGGGTTCACTGATGATGGATTTAATTTTAAATTCTTTGAATCTGAGATATCTGTAATGTGACAAGGATACATGTACCTGTCAGCCATAAAGATCTGGGGCTCAGGACAGTGATACTTTTTTTGCTTTGTAGGAATAGCTGTGGGGAACATCAGTATTAAGGAATTTGCTCCTTATTAAAACATGCACCTGAGAAAATATGGAGAAGGATGGTGGGAGAAAAACCAAGAAATGATGGTATCATAGATGTTAACAAGACATTTAAAAGATCTCAAGGATGAAATAGTCAACAATTTCAATTGTTTCAGTGAGGTTAAATATGGCGAAAACAGAGAATTTTCCATTGGATGGAGCAACAGTGAAGAAACTGATTATTTTGATAAATTGGTGGTGAAAGAGGCTATATTGGATTGGATTAAAGAGTAATTGGGAGTGAGAACAGTGAAAATGCTTTCATTTTGAGGTGTAGTTAAATCAATTTTAGGTGTATGGTTAAGTGCTAAAGTGGAGGTGAAGGACGTTAGAGTTGAGGAGGTCAAGTGAGTGGTAGGCTGAGTGTTGGAAGAATCATCCACAGTGACCTTAAAGTCACTGAGAAGAATGATAGGAATTGAGGTGGGAAGTAGATAGAGAATGAGTTACTAAAATCATCCATAAATGGCTGAAAGAAAGAAGGGATGCATTAGAAGCAGGGAAAACAGAAGGTTGTTATAGTAATCTAAACACATGATGATAATGTCTTTAACAAAGGAAAAGGCCAGGAGTGGTGGTGCATGCCTGTAATCCCAGCACTCAGGAGGCTGAAGCAGGAGATTGCTGAGAGTTCAAAGCCAGCCTGGGCTACATAGTGAGTTCAAGGCGGTCTAACCTACACAGTGAGACCCTGTCTAAAAACTAAGACATCAGGATAAAAAGTTATATGGATTTAACAGATGTTAAAGTAGAATCAGCTGGGTGTGGTGGCTCAGGCCTGTAATCCCAGCACTTGGGAGGCTGAGGTGGGAGGATGGTTGTGAGTTCCAGACTAGCCTGGGCTGCAAAGTGAGTTCAAGGCCAGCCTGAATTGCATAGCGAGACCTTGTCTCAAAAAGGCAAAGTAGAATCAGTAGCATGTGATGACCAAGCAATATTTTGGGAATAATGGTGATGGAGGACCAAGGATAATGGGAAAACTTTGGGTTTAAGTGCGTGGACATTGATACTGCTCACAGAGATAAAAATTGTAGGAAGCAGAGAGCGTTTTTTGTTTGGTAGATTTTTAATGAGGAGAGATAATAATTTTGTTTTTAAATGTTTTGAGTATGAGGTACCTATAATATAAACTAGTCATAGTGAGGCAACCATAAGGACAGATTATACTCCATTGGAGATAATGAGCTTGTTGCTTGGAAGATATACCTAGGACAGATACAGAGATTTAACAGTCATTACTAGCTACAAAAGATGATAGTTGAAATTACAGTCATGTGTGTGATCAATGAGTGAGTAGGATGCCAAGCCACGTAAAACTGAGCTGAAAAATGAAACTTTGAATTATATCATTATTTAAGAGGATGTAGCATAGTCTAAATAGTTTATAAGGTAAAACACTTCAATCAAAATCACATTTAGACATTTTTGGGCTGAGATGAAATGATTGTATGTAACGTTTATGTAGGAAAGGAAAGAATACCTGGGCAAGAGAAGCCAAAATTGAAATAAAGAAGATTAATGAGAAAAGACTAGTACAACTTAATGGTATATCATTATTGTACATTATTGTAAAGGTATAACAGTTAAAGCAGCACAATAATGTAAAAAACGAGGACAAAATAAAAACCTCTGAAACAAAAGCAAGCTTCCACTTTTGTCATTAGCAGTGGGAATACCTCATTATTAGCCAAATACTTTTGCTGTCTACCTCTAGACTCAGTTACTAGCATCTAACTGGAACACAGTATTAATTTCGTTAGTCAGAGCCCAATATATCCGCTGGACAATGCATTACTAGTGCCCAAGGCTATTATTTCTTTGATCTCGGGCTGGGGATATAGCTCAGTGGAATAAGCGCCTGCCTAGCAAGCGCCGGGTCCTGAGTTCAATCCCCAGTACCGCCAAAAACAAACAAACAAAATATTTCTTTGATCTCAACATTCCCTATTACACTGCTTACTCCTCTGTTGTGAGTGGATCCATGCCTGTAATTGGGTGAGCAGGATATGTGCATGAGGACAGGTCCTGCATTGCAGTTTAATGAGGCTGGAAAGAGGAAACCTTCTTCAGGCCTTTGAGTCAAAGCTTTGCCCTTCAGTTCATCTGTTATGTGAGTTCTGCAGTACGGGTTAGTGGACACTGGCTCAGCTGTCAAGTAAGTGATGCTTTGATTATCATCCAGACACTCTTTATGATTTCTGTAGTCAGCAACCCTAAGGGAAGGAGCAAATAATGAGAGCCAGTCTTTCCTGTGTTCCTGGATTAATGCCTTCATGGTAGCACTGAAATTTTGACTCTTGTCTCTAAAAATGGAAGAATGGAAAACGCGATGAACATACCATTTTAGAAGAAGTCATTATCCTTTGGGGAAAGATGAACTAGATTTCTGTCAATTACCACATGTTAAATAAATTACGAAGAGATTACAAGTAACATCTTTAAAAACTAAAAGAAAATGTAAGTAAACATTTATCTCAACTCTGGTTGGGAATAGACTTTTCTAAGATTAAAAGCAAAAGGTGAGAGCCTACAAGGACACATAATGAGTAGAATACTTATGAAATGAAGGGCTCTTACAAAAATAAGTGATCTTTGCCAAGGGGGAAAAATGAGTGAAGTATATAGACCAGACATTTATAAAAGAAGTAATATAAATATATAACAGAAAATGATAAAAGTTTAATATTGTAATAAGTAATGTAATAAGAACTGTCAAAAAACATACAATGTATTTGTTTCCCTCATAAATTTTACAGTTTAGAGGAAGAGAAATAAGCAGGAAATCAAGTATATACACACATATTTACAAAATAAGTGCTATAAGGATATTAGAAGAGAAAAATGGGGCAGAGTGGGAAAATGTATAAAGGTTGCAACAGTGGCATTTTATGGATGACTTGAGGGATGCGAAGGGGCTAGTGTAGCATCTCTGAGAGGAGTATCCAAAGGAGTGACCATTTCAAGGAAAGAGAACAGCAAGTATAAAGGCCCTGGATAGAGCTAGTACAGCTGAGCAGAGCGAAGACCAAGGAAAAAGCTCAGAAATTAAATGTGAGAAGAATATTGGGGGGAGATTATTTTGGGTTTTATAGGCCATTCTAAGAACTTCAAGTGGGTTGGGAAGCCCTTGAAAGACTTTGACCAGGAGAATGAACTGACATATTTTAACGTGATCCATCAGTTTTTATGTTGAGAATATACCACAGAGAGACAAGAAATGAGAACAGGTAGGGAGTCAAGAAAGTAAAGGAGATAAGGAATAAGAATTGCAATTTCTAGGCCACCTGGGGCAACTTAGTAAGAGCTTGTCTCAAACTGGAAATTAAAGAGTGAGGGATGTTTCTCAGTGGTAGAGCCCTTGCCTAGTATGCATAAGTCCTGGGTTGGATATCCAGTGTGTGGGGAGGCGAACTTAAAAGCAGATTTCATATCAGAAGATACTGAAACCGGAAGACAATGATGCATCTTTACATTGTTGAAACAAAATTATTGAATTCTAAACAGACAATTCTATATATAGAGAAAATATGGAGAAAAAAATTTTCAGGAAAAAAAAATCTGTGAGAATTTATTACCCACAGACCTATAATCCAAGGGTGTTAAGGTATTTCAGGAGAAACTGACACATCACCAGACCAAAAATGCGATCTATACAAAATGAAGAGAGTTGAAATGAAATAAATGAAGTTAAAAATAAAATTAATGCTTTTCTTTGATTGTTCTAAAATAAAACTGATGAAAAAATATTAGCAATACATTGAGGATTTTGTGATTATAAAAGTAAAACCTATGACCAAAAACTCACAACGGATGAGAGTTACAGTTGTAAAGTCCTTACACAGGACATTAAACAGTAGACTAAATTGAAGATAGAGTCCTACTAATAAATTGTGTGGTTGTAAACGTCAGGAAAGCCCATAAAGTAATTTTTATAAAGATATATAAGGAGTAAATTCACAGTGGAAATAAAAACTGAGTAGTCTAAAATACTCAATGGAAAATGAGATGGAAAGAGATGGTAAAAGTAAAAGAGAATAGGAGATGGAACTTTGGCGTATAGGAAGGGAAGCTAGAGGTGGAGGAAGTGGAGAGGGAAAAGAGGGAAATGAGATTCAAAGGGGGGAGTTGTGAAGTTGTGAAGTGAAGTTGTGTACATGCCCTGAGTCCCTATGAGGAAGTTCTGTATATTCCAAGAAATGCAGGGACAGGGAGAGAGGAAAGGGGAGAAGGGATTAAAAAATGATTTAAGAAATGTCACGCACCTATCTCAACTCCCCACAATGAATGTAATCATTATGTAGTACAACATGTACCCAAAAAAGAACAAATGAAAAAATAGAATAAAAGCTACGAGTAGAATAGATTTTATTCTAGTCACAACAGTCATTACACTAAGTTTAAACAGTCTAAATATGTCACTGGAAAGGCATATATTATGATGTGTGGCTAAAAGAAAAGACCTAATTTTATGCTATCCAAAAGAAACCCACGTTAAACACCATGGTATAAAATAAGATAAAAGTACAGGAAGGAGTAAAGATAAACCATGCAAACATTGACATGGCTATACTGCTATCAGGCTTTGGATTAAGGAAATTGCCACATATAGAGTGACATTGTAAGAAATGGATCAGTTCTTGGAAACACGATAAAATAACCCTAAATAATCATAATATGTATTCACTGAGCAACAACAATTCTAACATACCAGATGCAAAAACTTATAAAACTAAAGATGGTCTGAGTATTTCTGTGAATTTGTCCATTTTACCTGTTACCTAATTTATTGACAAATGGTGTATCCATTTTGATTTATTCACTTTAAACATAATTGTGTCTTTGTATTTAAAGTGAGACTTTTATAGACAACATATGGCTGCTGTCATGTATGTCAATTTTTAAGACATATATTCAGCCACATTTTTTATTTAGTGCATTTAATCCATTTACACTTGACACAGTCACTGGTATGGAAAGATTTATTTCTGCTGTTCTGCTATTTGCTTTTGTGTGCCCTATACTGCTTTTGTACCATATTTTCTCTAGTACTACTGTTTTGTGTATAGTTAATATTTTGTAGTACACTATTTTCATTCCATTCTCATTTCCTTTTGTGCATAGTTTTGAAAATATTTGTGGTGTTCAATTGAGATTATATTTAAGATCCTAAATTTATATCAGTGTAGATCAAACCGATGCCAGTTTAATTTCAATAACATTTTCAAACATTGCTTTGCATACAGTTTCCCTCACATAAAAGTTGTATTTTTATGAATTGTACTGTGTACATTGTCCAGTAATGCAGTGCTATAGTTATTTTTATGCATTTGGTCCTTACATTATGTAAGGAATAAAATGCAGAGTTACAACCTAAACATATACTATACCGATTTTTCTATGTACATCTATATATACTTTTAATATTTGTTATTTCTTCATATCACTTCAATTTACTATCTTTTTTTGTCTTTTTGAGAGAGGGTCTGGCTATGCAGTCAGGCTGGCCTTGAGCTCACTTTGAAGAGCAGGCTGATCTCAGACTCATAAGGATTCTCCTGCCTCAGCCTCCCAAGTGCTGGAACCACAGGCATGCACCACCACGCCTGGCCTACTATCTAATATTCTTTCATTTCATCTTTTTAAAAATTTTATTTTAAAGAAAAATACCCCCAAATTTCAAAGTAAGATAATATGAGTATAACAATTGTGTATAGTTACCTTTAAATTAGAGTATAAGATATAAGCATTTAATTGTCCAAATATTATTAACATAAACCTTTCTTTTCAATGAACTAAGAGAAATTACCATAGAGCTATCTTAAATATCATATATATATATATATATTTTTTTCCCCCTTTCCCACATTCCAGTTTCTGTTTCCTTTTGAACAGTTTCTTTTCATTTTACAATATGTGTTGCACATGTTGGATTTTATTTAGTCTTTCAGCTTCTCACATTAGGGAGACAATACCATGTTTGCACATGTTCCTCTGATTGATTTAACTTATGGGTATGGTGTTGAGTTGCATCCATGTACCTGTGAAAGTCTACAGTTTATCTTCTTTTATGGCTGAGTAGTAATCCATTGTATAAAAAGACCACATCTTTTTCTCCATTCTTTAGTTGATGGGCATTTTGGTTGTTTACAGGATGTAACTATTAAAAATTGTGCTGCTGTAAACATGGGTGCACATATATCACTGTGGTATAATGTTTTTAATTCTTCTTGAAAGATACCCAACAGAGGAATATTTGGGTCAAATAGGACCTCCAACCCTAGTTTTTTGAGGAATCTCCACACTAATTTCCATAGTGATTGCGCCAGTCTGCACTCCCATCAACAGTGGAGAAGGGATCCTTTTTCCCCACAGCCCCTCCAGCGTTTGTTATTGGCTGATTTCTTGAGAATAGCCATTCTTTCTGAGGTGTTGTTTTTATTTGCAACCTTTGAATAACCAGTGATGTTGAACATTTTTTTATATATTTATTTTCTGGTTATATTTCTTCATCAGAGAAGTGTATATTCTTCTGAGATGCCCATTTTTATTTGGGAGGTCTAAAGTTTTTTGACTTTTTGTATGGTCTCCATAGTAGTATTTTCTCTAAGAAAGAGTTGGCAGCGATTTTTCCCACATTGTGCATTGTCTCTTCACTCGGCTGGTGGTATCTCTTGCTGTGCAAAAGCTTTTAAATAAAATGAGATCCTACTTGTTGATTCTTGTTGGTAGTTCCTGTGTGATCAGGGTTTTATTCAGAAAGTCTTGGCCTACACCAGTGTCTTTAAGAATTTTACCTATTCTCTTTTCCAGCAGATTTTATGTTTCTGTTTTAACATTTAGATCTTTGATATATTTTTAATTTAGTTCAGTGCATGGTGAAAGATATGGGCCCAATTTTAATCTCAGCATGTGCAGAGCCAGTTTTTCTAGCACCATTTATTAAAGAGGCTGTCTTTCTTCCTGTGAATATTTTTGGCACCTTCATCAAAGATAAGGTGGCTGAGTATGTCTGGAGTTGTTTCTGCATTTTCTAATCTGTTCCACTGATCTTCAGGTCTGTTTTTTGGCAGTACCATGTTGTTTTTATCACAGTGGTTTTATAGTATAATTTCAAGTCTGTGATTGTGATGCCCCTGGCCTTGCTGCTGTTGCCCAGAACTGCCTTGTCAATTCTAGGTCTGTTCTAGTTCCAAATGAATTTTAGGATTATTCTCTCTAATTCTGTGAAATATGCTGCTGGAATTTTGATCAGAATTGCTTTAAATCTGTATAACAGTTTTGGAAGTATGGCCATTTTCACTGTATTGTTTCTTCCTCCCGAAGAGCAAGGCTTTCAATTTCTGAAATTCTCTTCAATATCCTTTTTCAGAGTGCAGTAGTTTTCAATTTAGAGTTCTTTTACATGTTTCATTAGATTGATTCCTAAGTATTTCATTTTTTGGGGTGCTATGGCAAAAGGTATTGGTTCCCTAATTTCTCTCTCTGTGAGTTTGTTATTTGTGTGCAGGAAGGCTATTGATTTTTGAGTGTTGGTTTTGTATGCTGTGCTACTGAATTTGCTTATTAAATCTAACAGGATTTTAGTGGAGTTTTGAGGGTCTTCAATATAGACTTTCATGTCATCCACAAATAATGATAGTTTAACTTCTTCCTTTCCTATCATTATTCCTTTTATTTCTTTCTCTTGTCTAATTACTCTGGCTAAAGCTTTTAGGACTATGTTGAATAAGAATGGAGACAGAGGACATCCTTGGCTTTGTTCTTGATTTTAGAGTGTAAGCTTTTACTTTTTTTCCATTTAGTATAATGTTTGACATTGGTTTGTCACAGATGGCTTTTATCAGATTGAGATAAAGACCATCTATTGCAATTTTCTGTAGGGTTTTATCGTGAATGTGTGCTGGACTTTGTTAAAAGCTTTTTCTGCATCTTTTGAGGTGATCATATGATTTTTGTCCTTGGCTCTGTTAATATGGTGTACTACATTTTTATTTATGTATGTTCAATCACCCTTGATTCCCTAGGATGAATCCCACTTGGTCATTGAGTATAATCTTCTTGATGATTTAATGCATTCTGTTTGCTGTTATTTTATTGAGGATTTTTGTATCTTTGTTCATTAGGGAGATTAGCCTGTAATTCTCTTTCTTAGTTGGGTCCTTCTCCGGTTTTGGTATCAGGGTAATGCTTGCTTCCAGGAATGAGTTTGGGAGTACTGCTTCCTTTTCAATTTCATTAAAGAGTTTGAGAAGTAGTGGTATTAGGTCTTCTTGAAATTTCTTACAGATTTCAGTAGTGAATCCATCATTGCCTTGGCAGGTTTTTAATTGCAACTTCAATTTTATTGATTGGTATTAGTTTATTTAGACCTTATATCTTCTTGATTTAGCTTTGGTAATTCATATGTGTCTAAAATTTGCCCATTTCTTCTGCATTTTCCATCTTATTAGAATATACATTTTAGGGAGCTGGGGATATAGCTCAGTGGAATAAGCGCTTGCCTGGCAAACGCAAGGTCCGGAGTTCAATCCCCCAAAACTGCTGCCCTCAAGAAAGAATATAGGCTTTGAAGGTAGGTGTAGGTGATCCATATTTATGAATGGTCCTTTGTGATTTAACCTTTTTCATTCCTAATCGCATGGTTTTGAGTTTTCCTTTTTTGATGAATTTAGATAAGGGTTTGTTGATGTTATTTAATCTTTCAAATAACCAACTCTTACATTCATTCATTCTTTGTATTGTTTTATTATTCTCTAAAGTATTAATTTTTTCTCTGATCTTTATAATTTCCTCCTTTGTACAAACTTTTGGCTTGCTCTGCTCTTCTTTTTCTAGAAGTTTAAGGTTCACCATAAAGTTATTAATTTGTGGTTGCTCTGTTTTCTTGATATGGGTATTCACTGCTATAAATATGCCTCCTCAGATTAGTGAGTCCTATAAGTTGCAGTGGGTGGTATTGTCATTATGATTTAATTGTAGAAACGGTCTAATTCCTTCTCTAATTTCATCTGATATATTGTTGTTTAGGTGGGTGCTATTTAAGTTCCATGTATTTATGAAGTTCTTGTCATTACTTTTGCCAGTGATTTTCAATTTCATTGCACTATGGTCTGGATCATTTGAGTTCCTTTGCATTACTTAAGCACATTTTATGAGGTGGTATGATTTCTGTTTTGGAGAACATCCCATGTGCAGCTGAGAAGAATGTGTATTCTGATGTTTTGGGGTGGAACACACATCTGCTAAGTCCATTTGTTCAAAAGCTTGGTTCAGTTCTAATATTTCTTTGTGGATTTTTTGTCTAGTTATTCTGTCTTTTTGTGACAATGGGGAATTGAGGTCCCCCAATACAATTGTATTATTGCTTATTTGATTTTTCATGTCCTTTTATATTTGTTTTATATAGTTAGGTGCACTCATATTTGTTATATATATATATATATATATATATATATATTTATGATTATTATCTCTCTTCTTAGATTGTTCCTTTTACAAGGGTGTTGTGACTTGCTTTGTCACTCTTAATCAGTCTTGGCTTGAAATTCACTTTGCAAATAGAAAAGCTAGCTACCCTTGCTTTTTTTGTTTTCTTGTCACATAAAGTATTGTTTTCCATCCTTTGACTTTCAGTCTATGAATTTCTTTTGGAATTAAATATGTTTCTTGAATGCAGCATATTGTTGGATCTTGTTTCTTGATCCATTCTGCCAGTCTTTCTGTTTTGATTGGAGAATTGAGACCATTAACACTGACACTTATAACTGATGTGCATTGACTTATCTTTATCAGGTTATTTTTCTGTTTTTGACTTCCCCCCATTTAAATGTTTTACTTCTCTGGTGGATTCCTTCTGTTGGGGTTTGGGGAGTTGTAGTCCTTTTCATCTCTTGCTATAATGATGCTCAAAACATTTTAGAGTGTTGGTTTGGTGGTCATATATTTCCTCAGCTGTTCTTTCTCATGCAAGTATCTCATTTCACCATCGGTTTTGAAAGAAAGTTTCATGCAGTGTACGTTGGTGTTCATATCACTGTGTGCATCCCACTTGGAGTTGGTTGAGCCTCGCAGGTGTATAGATTTATATTTTTCATGAAATTTAGGTAGTTTTCAGCCATTATTTCTTCATATATTCTTTCTCTCACTTCTCTCTCCTCTCTTTGACTACATAATGTTTGTGTTAATTTTGGTGTTGATCCACAGATCCATTTCTCTCCATTTACTTTTTTTTCCTTTCTGCCTCTCCGACTGAACACTTTCTATTCTCCTATCAAGTTCACAGATTCTTTTCTTGCTACTCAAATGTTATGTTGCACTCCTCCGGTGAACTTTTAATTTCAGTTGTACTTTTCAATTCCAGAATTTTGCTGTGGTTCTTTTTTATTCCTAGTGTGTGTTGATCTAGTATGTAATGTTGTTCATATATACTTTATTTAAAACATCTTCTTTAGTGTCTGTCCATGTTTTCCTTGAGCTCTTCAAGTATACATAAAGAGTTGTGGTACACCATTTATTTCAATAGAGTTATGAAGATAGGGGTAAAATTGGATGGATCAAAGAGTGCAAAGCAGGCATTTTTTTGAAGACTTGTCTGTGAAGGCGAACAAAATAAGAATTTTATAATTGTAGAGGAATGTGAGATCTAGCAAAGATTTTAAATTTTTATGTAATTTTGTATTATTTTTTATTAGTTTTCTTTATTTTGGCTTTCTTGTTTTCTTTTTCACTTTTTATTATTAATACTTATTAATGTTACAAAATATTGGGCTTAATGGAAAGATTTTATAATAGGATATTCTATGCTTGAACTTTTAATACCATCGCTATGAGACACATGTGACTGTCTAAATTTAAATTTAAAAAATTAAACTTTCAGGCCCTTAAATGTACTAGCCATACATGTAGGACTGTACAGGGCTGTAAACCTCTAACATCTGCACTAATCTTCTATTTATTCTTTTCAGTTACAAATGAAAAAAATCAAATATCAGTTTCCCACATTCATGCCCTGGATTCTTTTACTTCTCCATTGTTAACTGCCTGAACTCTCAGTTATTCATTCTCTCTGTCTCTCTCGCTATCTCTGTATGTCTCTGTCTCTGTCTGTCTCTCTGCCTCTGTCTCTCCATTTCTCCCCAAAATCAATCTCTCTCTCTCTTTTTCTCTCTCTCTCTGGGCCCCTCCCATTAACATGAGGCCGTGGTCTAGTAGAGTGAGAGAAGTTTGCACATTTTATAGTAGGATGATGAAAGTTTTTTCAGGTGGTTTCAGTTTTATGATTAATATCTGAGGCAGGGACATCAGTGTTGTGGAGGTGGGTGTGGTAGGGTAGGAAGTTTGAAGTAAAAGAAAGAGTACTGAATTATTGATACAAGTTATAGAAAAGCAAAGTATGTTGACACACAATTATACATATTTATGAGGTACAATGAGCTACTTTGATACATGTATATGTTTTGAAATTGTCAAATCAATGTAACTAGCTTGTGCATCACTTTTAGCATTCATGATTTCTTTGTGGTGATACCATTCAAAATCTTCTCTTGTGGCTTTTTGAAAATATATTTTACATTACTATACAAAGTTATAATTAGGAATAATGTTCTACTACACATTAGAGTGTCACCAATTAAAATAAGGTCTTTTGAATGTTATTTCAATCTTCCTCCTTTTCATTTTAATTTTCTGTTTTACTTTATTAGTGCATTTGTGTAGTAGATGGTGCTTACATT
>PVLD010021290.1:10651-31924 GCA_004027595.1 Dinomys branickii | reverse complement strand
TCCCTGGGTGGAGCTCCTTCCCCCCTCACAAAACCCGTTGGGGCGCCTAAGTAGGTCTTCCCACCCGGGAGATCCCGCAGTCCTTAAAGCTGCTTTGATGTCTCTCGCTGGGCTGAGCTTCTTCCCGATTCAGGAAAAACCGGTTAGAGCGCGCACTTAACTCACCCTGTGATCGTGCAGACAGGAGTGCGGTTCAGATATTTTTCCCTGGATGGAGATTTTCCCCGACTCAGAAATCCCGCCGCCTGGTCGCTGTTGCTCCAGTTCGCGCAGTGCTGGCTGCGGGGGTGGGGTTCTGAGCGGGATCCCGGAGCGCTGTCCGGTTTGGCACAGTTTGTCTCAGCAGCGCGTTCTCTGTCAGATTCAGGAGCTGAAGCCGTTCTTCCCTCTGCACTCGCTCTCTCGGCTGGTCGTCTTCTTCCCGGAAGTCCTCATTTCTGTCTTCATATTGCTATATTTCATTGTTTGGGTGGTAATCCTCTGGGAGGTTCTCTCTCTGCTGCCTACCGGGTCGCCATCTTCCCGGAAGTCTCGGTATATGTATTTGTGAAGTCCCATTTTATACTTAAAATTTATGCACTTTAATGTATGTAAATTATATCTCAAATTTTCATAAGGTACAATAATTTAGAAACACATTTAGAGGATCCCTTGCTGTAAGATCAAGTCAAAACTCCTAAACATTCCTTATGATGATGTAATTCCAATACATATTTAACAACCTTTGGTTCATTTCTTACCATTTCTCCCCACGCTCTGCCACTTATCCTGGGCTACTTATAGTTACAAAACCTGCTGCTCTCTCCTGAATTCTCTTTCCTGTAAATCTGTAAACATGATGTTCATTTTTTCTGGAATTCCATTTCCAGTTACCATTAACCTCTAAATACTTGAAACCTTTCAGTATTTACATAGAGCACTTCTCCTAACGAATCTCATCTATTTCCAGTCTGTATTAGGTACTTCTCCTATTCCTCTAATGTAATCTTAAGCTCCTCTCTTGCAAACCAATGTCATAATGAAAATTTCAAAATTATATTCGATGGAGACATTTTGTGTACAAGTGAATAGTCTTTTACATATTCATTCAGCCCTGAATTAAGATTAATTTCTATCCAAAATAGCTGCAGTGAGTTTCAGCACTCAAAAATATCAAGAAAATTCTTCTATCTGGTATGACTTATCAAGTTGTAAATGATTCAGATTTCATTGTAAATAGTAATGTTGTTTTATACTACAATCCATATATTAGCTTATTGATATGTAGGTTATATAATGTTCCTATGGACCAAGACAGATTTTATTATGTTATTTCTATGGGAAAATGCATTATACATCCAATCAAGTTATTGAAGGACACTGCTCAGTTGAATCATGTAAAATTGCTAATATCCAGCCAATTTTGACCTATGAAAGTGACAGTTCCATATGGTTCAAACTAAGTGTTAAATGCAATCCTATTGTTAACAGATTAAGTATACATTGATTTATTAATTTAATGTTTAATAAATGACTGTAATCTGCAAGTTGCTAATCTTGCACCTTAGGGCTGTTAGGTGCAATTTGAAAACAGTAAATACACCACAGGGCTGTGAAGAAAGTTTGTTTGGAATATTAGGGTTTTCTTGGGTCCAGCTCATTTTTTTCCAACCAATAAAAAAATGCATCAGCCTTAAAACCGCTGGGTTTATTATCCTTACCAAATAATGCAGATTCAGTTCCTCTACTGTAAGTTCCAAACTAAGCAGTCTATTTTGAAAATAATTGTTAATTGTAATAGCTGACATTTACTGAGCATATGCTGTACGCTGCATACTGTGCTAGGCCTACAACTGCTTTATGAGGAAAGAGCTACTATTAGCCCTGCTTTCAGATGAGTAAATTAAAACTGGAGTAACTTGTCCGAGGTTACATGGATGGTAAGGCATAAAATAGGGATTAGAATCACCTGTGTGCCTACTAGTCTGTCTACTGTTTACCTCAAGTGCATGTTTTTATACCAGTGAAGCACTCACGCTGAACGACTATGATTCAATTCAGCTATGATTCACTATAATTATCATTAGTAAAACTAGACCCATTCATATATGAAACACACTGTATTATGAGAAATGATTAGGAGACAGTAGAGGACCACACAGCAAAGTGAATCTTTTATCTTTTTGACAAAACCGCCTATTTTATTCAGATACATTATTGTACGAAAATAGTTGAAAATAAGCAAGCATAACTCATTTATGGCAGAGGTTGCAATTTTTGAATGTTTTGTATGAAATTCATGTATGTGATCTAGAAAATTTCAAATGACAGAATTTGAAGAGAAGCATTTGATTAGCTTCCATTGTTATGGGGTGTTCCAAAAATGAAACACTTGGCATAAAAGGGTAATAGGTACTTAAAAACTATTGAATGATATAGGAAAAGTAATCATCTTTTTAATCTAATCAAAATGAGTCTGCAGACCTCAGATTTTGGAGGAGTCTGGGACAGAGATTGTAACTATGTGCTCTAGCTGTGAGCTTTGTTATGATTCTCAGAAGAGCACTGACACATGCGGTATGTCAGTGTTGTATGCGCAGCACTCTCGAAGAAGCCATGAAGAAGTACGGTATAAGTTAGAAGGTAGCCAAATCCCAGGTATCTAATAATGAAGTATATGGGAGCATAGCAAACTCAAGGCTTGTTCTGGGTGGACATCATTACTATGTGAGGGAAGTGAGAGATGAGCGGCTAGGCGCTCTGAACCCTAGAACTTTATGGGCAAATGTGACCGAGTGGACTATCCAAGAGATATTCAGGACAGAAGAGATTGGATTCAGAGGTTAACCAAGATTTCATGCCAACGTGTTTAGAATAACAAGGATATAAAGAACTTTACAGTAAGGGGAGAATAGACTCAGGCTTTAACCACACTGAATTTATGGTGAACGTAGACTATCTTTTGAAAGGTATTTTTTCTCTGGTGTCTGTGGCAGACAACGGTCGGCCTTTGGCTCATATACTTGTTATTTTTACAGATGGCCTTGCTGAATTTCTTCTTCCCTAATGAAAAGTCATATTCTGAAGAGGAAAGCAATCGTGTTCACCGCAACAAAAGAAGCAAAAGCAGTGAAGGAGCAGATGGTAAGTCTACTTGGGTAATCTTTTAACACTTGTTATCTTTTAATAAAAACAACCTTCACTGCCAGGTATGGTAGCTGATGCTCACAATTCTACCTATTGAAGAGGCTGAGGGAGGAGGATCACAGATTTGAGGCCAGCCTGGACAACCAAGACCGTGTTTCAAAAAGAAAAACAAATGGGGGGGGGTGGCTAGGGTTATAGCTTGTGATAGAGCACTTGCATAGAATGCATAAGTCTCTGGGTTCAATCCTCACTCCTACAAAAGAAAAAATACCCTTTATCATCTTATAAAGGGTATTGACTCCATTCCCAAGGGCACAGAAGATTTCTCTACCCTAACCTACCAGTCAGTCCTTTGACACAGAATAAACTCTATAAGAATCCTCTCTGCTCCAACTCCAGGCATCTTCATTCTTGTCTTAATATTCTCAGAGCCATGGTAGCCTTTGTACCACCCTCTACAAGGGCCTAATTTCTCCTGGTGATACCCCACGTCTCATAGGGCAAAGAAAAGGATTTGGTCCTATTTTCAGAATTGGCAGAGAGTATGAGCATGCCGGCACTTACATAATGTGTTAACGACAATGATAATCATATCAATTGATATCTGGTGCTGTGTCTAAACCTAGATCTAGTCTGTAAGTTCCTTGAGGGCAAGGACTCATTCATCTTTGTATAACCCAAAGAATCTGGCCAAGTATTTGGCTGATTGTTAGTTTTTGGAATGTAAGTTGCTCATGTTGACTGATCCTTCAGCTAGGCACCAATGGTAACCATTCCTATACTGGGTGTAATAACTTTCAATTAAGAAGGAATGCACTTTGTGTAGCATAAAAAATGTTCAGCTGGCTCCAGGACAGGGTCTTTCAGTCACCCTATTTCAGTGTTTCTGTCAAGTCATAGATTGCTACTCTTTTGGCACAGGCGTTTATAGAATGCATAGCCCTGGGCTGCTGCGAAGTCATCTGGATTCAAAGACAGCATGTGTCTGGGTACCTCTGCCAACCGCATGTGTCTGGAGGGGGTTACACAGCAGTATGATTTTATAGAGATGAAAATGAGATTTTTAGCTGTCATTTGTCAATGTGAGAAAAAGCTAATTATGGAGACAGTTCTAGAAGGTGGCAGTTATTGAAAAATGTTAGCTGAGCATGGTGGCACACATCTGTACTCCCAATACTCTGGGGTGTTGAGGCAGGAGGATTGCAAATTTGATCCCAACCTGGGCAAGTTAGCAACTTCAAGAGACCCTGAAAAAAGTAAAGAGAGAAGGCTATGGTTTCAGTCCCCAGTACCATGTGAAAGAAACAGAGAATGTGTGTGTGTGTGTGTGTGTGTGTGTGTGTGCGCACACATGTGTGACAGAGACAGCAGAGGCAAAGAGAATGAGAGAGAGAGAGAGAGAGAGAGAGAGAGAGAGAGAGAGAGAGAGATGGGGCCAGGATTTCATCAGTAAGGACAAGTAAAACTTGATGAGATCTGAAAATTAGAGAACTCGTGGTAACGACCTTGTAATTAAAAAGAGACAAAAGAATATGGTGGGTAGGGTTTATGATGAGTGGAGATGGCAGTCGCATTGAGTCTTTGAATGGAGAACTTTGCCAGTGAGGCCCTTCCCTCTAACAGACATTTTACATACAAGTTTCCCAAAAGTCTTCTAGCTAGGCTGAATCTGAGAACTGAGAATTATTGACCTTTCTTCTCATCATCTCACCCTCTGATGCATGTAAGTCTTTCCAAATTTGACTCTTCCTCTCTGGCTATTCTCAATACCAGCAAATCTCCATACCTCATGACTGCCGCAGAGGAGGTGGTAAGAGCAACGTCACCTTGAGCAGTGGGCATGCTCTTCCTTTGCTTTCCGTGTGGGAAGTCTAAATGTCTTTAAGTTTTACCTCTTCATTCAGCCACCTTGCTGTCTCTTTATGAAGACAATTTTCCCTTCTTTCACAACCCACTTTATCTGGATCTGGCTACCACCATGTCTAATACTAGTATTACTCTGTTTTGATAGAAAACAATTTTTCTCTCTAGTGAAGCCTAAAGCCTGTCTTATTAATTTTTAGCACTTCTTATCTACTTCTCTCCTAATCTAATACTCCAGGCAATCACTAGACTCTAGTCACTTGTGCCAATGCCAAGTGTTTCGTGCAGTGTAGGTATTTGTCATTCCTCAGTACAGCCTGAAAGTATCCAAGAGTGCCTTGAGATTAGGGGTACAGAATGTATGAGGGCCCTGGGATTTATTGAAGTTATCAGCTTTTTACCATGGAGACTACAGGACCATTTTTCTTTTTTAGATATGGCAAATGCCACACCAAGTTAAAGAGAGATGAGCTCATCTTAAGTTTCTCTTTCTTTGGTACCATCCTTGTTAGTCTGCTAAATGTATGCTATACCTATTCAATACAGTCTTCAAATATTTACTGAGTAAATATAGCAACTTATATAATACTGGAATAAACATGCCATAAGGAAATTTGTGTTTGTTTTGTTGACTTTATCTCCCCACTGCCTAGAAAAGTACCTGATGTATTATTATACACCTTCAATAAATATTTTTGTTCCTGCAAAAACTTTCTAGAACAGAGACAGACAATAAACAACGTTAGTGGTGCGGTGGTAAGTGCTGTGAGGACAAATGTAGCATGGAAAGAGGGTGAGAGAGTGATGAGGGATGCTGTAAGGTGATGGCGGAAAGTCTCTGTGATAAGTGAACACTTCGCAAGTATCCTAAGTGAAAGGAAGATTGGAGATGTGTATTTCTGAGTGAAGCAAAGACAGAGACTGCAATAGCTCTAAAGCAGAAGAATCTTTGGTAGGTCCAGAAAGAGCGCTGGGGCTGAGATCACAGTAAGCATGAGGGAAAAGGAAAGAGACCAAGCCAGAAAGTAAAATGCAATCTAGAGCCTCAGTGTAAAGAGTCTTGCTTTATATTCTGCAAGAGACAGGAAACTATTGAAGGAGTGTGAGCAGAAAAGTGGTAGAATTTGACTTTTATTTTAATAGAATCTTTCTGACTGCTATATTGAAAATAGGTGCAGGGACCATGAACAGAACTAGAGAGACTTGTCAGCCAGGTGATTGATGAGTTGGTTTAGGCAAGAGTGGAGGCAGTGTAGGTGATTTGAAGTAGACAGGTTCTAGAGAGATTTTGAAAGAATGGTCATTTGAAGGAATCTGTCCAGGTGAAACACCCACACTGCCTCTACCCTGGCCTGCACCATCGTATTGCTTGCCTGCATTTCTGTCTCCCTAATGTGTCTTCCTGCTTCTGTTCTTTGTTCCTGCACCTATTACATAAAGGGTATGAGAGACATAGGTTGGATTTAACGAAGCAGGTGAGTAGAAATGTCATGTGTCAGATGGGGTAGAACATGGGAAGAGTGTTCTAGTGGAGTATAGTGAGAGAATCGGGAAGCTAGTTATGCCTGTTAGAAAGCCAAGTGGGTATGTCTAAGTCCTCACTACACAACACAGTCGCTGGACAATTAGCTGACTATCTTTCATGCAAATACAGGACTTCTCATTGAAGAAGTAAGTCAGATCTATAAATTAGTCTGAACAGTTAAGAGGTAGGGATAGGCAAATAAGAGAGGCTGAAATAAAAAATAAAATAGAGTTAAGGCCAAAATAAAACCTATTCTAAGGCAGTAAAACATATCAAGTGTTAATTTGAAATAAGATACTTGATAAAATGAAAATTTGGCTATCCATCCTAAGTTCGCTTTGCAAATTTTAAAGAAAAACTGATTTACGTTGAATAGTTAAGAAACAACCTCCAGTAGAAAACATTTTTCAAAGAACAAAATTAGAAGCCGGGCATGGGGGCGCATGCCTGTAATCCCAACACTCAGAGGCTGAGACAGGAGGATTTCTGCAAGTTCAAGGCCAGCCTGGGCAATATAGTGAGTTTAGGTGCAGGCTGAACTATTCAGTGAGGCTCTTCCTTAAAAAAAAAAAGGAAACCAAAAAAAAAAAAAAAAAAAGAAAGAAAATAGTAGAAAAGAGAGCAGGAAAAATCAGTCCTGCTTTCTTGTATGATTTTTTAAAATCTGTTATTATTCTTGGATTTTGCTTCAGTTTCCAAACTATTTCATTGTTATGAAACAAGTCTTTTAAGTACTACCAAGAGTGCAGAGACGAATCATGCTGGGGTTTATTATACCTGAGGCATAAAGCCTCATGCCCTCACAGGTGGGGCTTTGGGGAACGAACTGGGTTGTGGAAGCCGGGATCCTCCTCAGTGCACTAGTCCAGTGATGAGTTTATAGCTACACATGAAGTTGGGAAGTGGTGCCGCGTTGAAGGAGACAGGTCACTTGAGGGGTGGTGGGAAAGGCCCCTCTCTCTCCCTGGCCTCTCCTTTCACTCATTCTGCCTCCCCACTGCCGTGCCATAAACATCCACTCCTCCCTAATCCCCCTGTACCATGCCAACCTGCCTTGAAGCCAGCCAACTAAGGACTGAAGCCTTTACAAACAGAAAGCCAAACCGAATCTTCCCTCATTCAAGTCATGGGGGTCAGGTATTCGATCCCAGCAAAGAGGAAAGTGCCTAAGACAAGTAAGGACCCCGAGCTTACAGTTTAGTTTATGTAGGATCAGATACACTTGTGGGCAACAGGTTAAGAGTTGAATGAAGTAGGCAACGAAAGTGGGTCCTGGAATTTTACCTGACACAGGACCAGCACACTGAAGACAGTCAAACAATTGTGAAATGAATGATGAAGTAAAATTTTCTTGGTTTTGGTTTTTCTGATTGTTGTTAGTTTGTTTTGTGAGACAGGGTCTCACTATGTAGTTCAGAGTGGACTTGAACTCACTGTATAGCCCAGGCTGGCCTTGAATTTATGGAGATACTCCTGCCTCAGCCTCCTGAGTGATGGAATTGCAAGCATGCACCACCATTCCCAGCAAGATTTTCTATTTAGATTTCCTATCTTAAAAACTATACATATTAAGCTTAATCAACTCCAGAAATCCCTGTGGTAGAAGAGAGTTAACAATTCACTAAGACATAGACAAAGGAAAGAATGTGGTGATCCTTAGGAGCCTGCATAGATTTACCAAGAATAAAAAAAGCTGTGGAAGCTTGTTTCCCATTTCTTAGACTATTAAAATAGTTGATTAGAGCATACAGGCTTAGTCTATCTTTCCTTCTCAAAAGAGTCATTGGTTATATCCAGAGTGTATCCAGTCTTTCTGACCCAGGATTCAGAAATGATTGAAGGCCGGGCATGTGGCATACGCGTACAATCCCAGCACTTGGGAGGCTGAGGAGGGAGGATGTTGCAAGTTCGAGACCAGCCTGGGCTACGAAGTGAGCTCAGGGCCAGCCTGAACTGCATAGCGAGACCCTGTCTCAAAAAAACCAAAAAAAAAAAAAAATTGGAATTGCTTCTCAGCCTTTTCGTTAATATCAAGTGCAGAAATGATGGGAGTTACTGCGGTATCTTTATTCTAATTACTGCAGAAATGAAGGCATTAACTAGATAAGCAGAAATCTCAAACACAAGGTCAGTTCTCCTCCAATATGAACACTTATTCATGGCTACTATCTTTAGCTGGCCACAATTATTTTAGATATATTTAAGTTTATTTGTGCCAATGATGTAAGGCATTCTGGTGGTTGTTCCACATCATCACTTCATAGTGGGTGTGGGGTCACAGGTCCAAAACTCTGTCAGGATTTCCTGCTTGGGCTCATCCTTGCACTGTGTTTCTGAAGTAAGAACAGCTCTAGATGTCTTGGTTGGTCATCTCTCTCTCCCAGGGTATTCAGTGTAATGTACAATATATTCAGGAGGTCAGGTGGTCCTCAAATCAGATATGAATCAGGAATTCCCAAGGAGCTGATTTTACATTTTATCAATATTATTGTAAGAATATCTGTTTTGTTCTTGTTGATGCATTTTAATCAAAATATTAATTCTTCATTGCCTCTTACCCCTGGTATTTGTGTCCTAGTAAGGTTATAAAAGTATAGCATTGTATAATAGAAAAGGTACTAGATGTATTACCTTAATTTATGGACCTTCACCCTGATGAGCTTCCAGCTGTATCACCCATGCAAGTCACATCCTTCTAGGCTTCAGTTTCCTCATCTATAAAAGAGAGATAATTAATCTCTTTTTTTTTCTTTTTTTTTTTTGTGGTACTGGGGATCGAACTCAGGACCCTGCGCTTGCTAGGGAAGCGCTTATTCCACTGAGCTATATCCCCAGCCCGAGATAATTAATCTCACTCACCCCATGCATATGTCATATTGCTCAAAAGTGTAAACATGAAAAAATACTTCAAAAATTATTAAGTGCTATTACTATGTTCTCCTTGGAAAATTAACATACTAGTATCTCCTAGACATATGTGGTATTTCTATACTGCCTAATACATAGATAATCATTATCATTTCTTCAATGATTTTTTTCAGCCGAATTGCCTGATTTTGTTCTTACTAATGCTATTTAAGCCCATAAGTAGAAGACTCCAAGCCTTGCATTATGACCTACCTCATCATACCATTGATTATGTGTTCCTATTTCTCTGTGTCAATCTGTCATTCTGTCTAGCTGGCTGTACATATGGGTCCCTCTTTATCAGTATATCTTAGAATGTTTTCTTCTGTGTAATTTTCTTTTCTCTCCATTAGATCAAAAAAGTTGGTTTCATTTTCTATTAGAGAAGAGTAAACACGTTAAGATTAAAATATGTCCTTCTTTCATTTATTAAAAATAACAGAGAAATAGGGTATAGCTACCACTAAATTGATATAGATGAACCTGAGAGCCTATGGCATCAAAACAGACATTCTGTCCATACAAGCATTAGCTGGAATGAAGATTTTTGCTTCATTCTAACATTGCTTTTGTAGTTCTTGCTGTTTTGATAAACTATCACTGTGCTATCATTAAATGAAGGAGACTGGAATAATTTTGAGGGTTGATGGAGTTTCAAGGGCTATTCACAAGACAGAATCAACACTTTTGAAAGCTTGCCATGTATGTAGACTTGAAGAGGATTGTTGATTTCAGACGTAGAATACCCAAGGTTGCCTGCTGGTTGTAGATGCCAATAGCTTAAGTGCCCACGGCAGAACACTCTGGAGAGTGGCTTTACATCAAATATGACATTAAGTGAGCCAAACTGTCTTATCTTGCTCATACTCCAAACTTTAAAGCTATGTTTTCACTGATGGACCTAGCCCTGCAGTAAATGATCTCTCACCACTGACATTTAGTTAGCAGCAAGCTTTTTAGAATGCCAACTGCTTTAGAATATCTAGTACAGACATTACACTAGCCTCTGTAGTTGCTTAGCTAACAAATTCCTGTCTTCAGTACTGACGCCTAAATTGAACTGGGTATAGAAGTTAAATTTTAAGCTACCTAAAAATATCTGTGATTTTGAATGACAAAAACAATATATCCTCATTTTAAAAAATATAAGCAGTTGCTGTGTATGGTGGCACACACTTGTGGTGCCAGCTACTGGGAAGCTGAGGTGGAAGAACACCTGGACTGAAGTCAGGGACCAGGCTGGGCAACATAGCAAGACCCCATTAAAATAAGTAAGTAAATAAATAAACCATACAGACCCAGCCAAGGTAAAATATAAACATGCCACCACAAAGTACAAAAGTGCTATAAAGGTAAGACATCTTTAAGAAATCCCTTATTTACATAAAGGCACTGAGAGATCCATTTGCTTAAGTTTCCTAAAGGTTCTTTTAGTCTGTCGCTCTCAAGTTTCTTCTAGTTGTTTCTGAGTGTCAGGGAGAGCAGTGAACTGTAAACCAGGATTATATTCCCGTTTCTGCCACTGGCAGTTATGCCAGCAGCATGACTTTGGGCAAACCTTCATTCATTCTCCTGTCTTAGTTTCTTCTAAAGTGCTAGGCTAGTATAAGTGATTGTCTGCTGGGGTGTAACATATTTGTAATCACTGAAGGCATACTTTTAAAGTGTGACTTTCCCTAGAAATTCTAACCATTCCACGTCCAACCATTCTACACTGAGAAGATTTTAGTGACACAGGCACTGTTAGTGGTGAAAGTACAGTATATCGTATTCCTCAGGTTCATTAGTGTAGAAAAAGATGTTGAACTACCAAAAGAGATGTTTCTTTTCCCCAATTCTGATGGAATTCGCTCCTAACTAGTCCTGATTTCTACAATATAATGATAATAGCCAGCCTAGCTTTAACCAATCAGATGATGTCTGAATAATTAAGTACTCACTTTCAATTTGGATGATCAGTGAGGCTTTTCATTAGCATCCGTGAGGAGGCTCAGTAAGGATTATTCCAAGCATGCAAATGATTTCAAGAAGTGAAGGCTAGGAATTTTAATCCATTGGCTGAGGGGTGGAGTATCTGCTCCCTTATGTTAACTCCTCAAAATATCCACAGCAGATGCAGGTGTATAGATAGAGGGCACCTGTCGGCTCTGTACTGTACCGTTTATGCAGCCGTGCCTTGCTTTAGATTCGACTTTTTGATCTTCAGGGCCTCTTTGATCTGAAAGGGAAGGAAGGAATACCTGCAGTGTCCTTTATTTTTTCCCTTTTCATTCATCCAATAAATGTTATATACTACTGTTTATTGATCATTGCTCTGGACACTAGGGATCAGTGACTGGGCCCCACCCTCGTCACACTCACAATGGGTGATTTTAATACAATGTAATAGTGGCCCAGTGCAGAAACCAGGGTTCTTTGGGGCACGCTGGCACCCGACCTAGACTGGGAGGTCAGGAAACTTCTGAGCTACAATATGAAAGATGACAGAGGTAGTCAAGTGAAGATTTGAGAGAAGAGGACCCCTGAAGGGAGATTATATATGTGAGTCATCTCGGAGTGAGAAAGGAGCTTGGCTCATGTAAGAAGTTGAGAGAAATTTTTTGGTTAGAGTGCAGAGATCTAAAGGGAAAGTGACAATAAAGGAGCTGAGCAGCAGGGGTCAAATCAGACAGAGCTCTGGAATCCATTTTATGATGCTTAGAAACTCTCCAAAAGTCAGTGGGGAAGCACAAGATCATTGTCAAGGACAGATTACATGGCAGATGGGTTTCAGTGCTAAATGCATATAATCCATTCCAGCAACACCACTTATATCTAGATGTTCTCATACATGGAAAATAATTTTCAGCACAGATATTCTTTGCTGTATTATTTGTAGTAGCACAACATTAGAAACTACTGAAATGTTCTTTACTTAGGAACTAATTAAATCATAAAAACCTGTGATTGGTAAAGGTAGCTGCTGTGGGGAAGAAAACCAAGTTTTTGAGGCTGGAGTTGGAGGAAACTGACTTACGTCCATGATGTCATTTCTTTTGAGTAATCAACATGTGCATGCCCTGGCATTTTAAGATAAGCAAATATATTAAATTAAAAATTTAAATGAAATAAAGTGGGTATGATATGTCACTTTCCTACCCATACCTAAATTCATTAGCAACACTTTTATAATAGAACAGCATAAGAGATGGTAGAAAAGCTAATATATATGTTGCTAGAGAAAAAAATATATCATTGCAGCTGTTTCAAATATTACGCTGTAGTAAAACTAAACATAGGATACACTTTGGGAATTGTGTAAATATCAGAGTACCAGTCTATACTCATGTATATACTATAAGAATGTTCACTATGACACTTTTCCTGTGGCAAAAGGAGGTATAGCCCTTATATCTATAAATAAATTGTCCCACAAATTTTGTTATAACCATACTATTAGATGTTATGCAGTTATTAAAAGGAATTAGTTGGAGTTGCATGAATAGATCCAAAGGAATACTCATGTTCCATTGTAAGGTGAAAGAAAAAGCAAATTTCAGAACAACCCATGTAGTATGATTTCTCCATTTCCATAGAAATGGAAAGACGGTCAGTCTCTAAAAATGTTAACATATTTTTTAAAAAATAGTTGTGAGGAGAAGTATCACACAGTAGGTACTGTTTACCTCAGACAGAAGGGAGTTGGGTAGAAAGGAGATATGCAGTTATTTCTGTAGTTCAGGATTGTGGGACTTGTTACAGTAAGCATGCATTGGTGTAACACATAAACATGATATTTAAGAAGTGGATAAAATGGGGGGGGATGGGCTGGACCAGGCATGACTGAGCCAAAGTAGGTGGTCAAGAGACTGTTACACTATACGAAAGGAATGGTGGTACCCAAATTAGAGGTTCAGTAAAGGAAACATAAGTAGATTTAGTTAGTAGGTGGAAATAACAGAACCTGGATGATTACAGGGAGAAAAAAAAGAAGTTAAGGAAGTTGCCCAGGTTTTTGGCAAGGTGCTGTACTATTCACCAAGATAATGATCAGGGGAGAATGGTGTGTGGCTTTAGACAGGTTGAGTTTCATGTACTTCTGTGGAATTCAAGAAGAGCAAACCTATAAACAACCTGAGCTCAGGAAATATATCTGAGTTGGAAATATAGATATGGAGATCCTTAGCTAGGTTAGCACTGTCTCAGTTATAAGTGTCAGCTAACTCACCTAAACTGTCCTGAGATTTTCTTTGAAAAGAAAATGGTGGGTGAAATTTGTTGGCTCATTTAACTGCAAAGTCCTCAATGATCTTGGCATAAAACACGGCTTAACCTTAGGACTAAAATAATGTCCTATCACTTTCTGAGCTCTGCTTTCCTTTGTATTGGCCCCATTCTTCAAGCAGGTGCTCCCTATGAGATGCCAAAAATAGCTAATATGACAGCTCTATGTTTGCATCTTACCAACTTAACAAGCCTAGTGGAAAGAGCGCTTTGTCCATCCATGGAGTTCAGCAAGAAAGATGTCATAGATAATGTTCAGGAGAACAGTTTTAGTAGAGTAGTTAGAGCAGAAGGGATCAGGATTAAACCATATGAAAAAGAAAATAGTAAATTAAGTGAAAGGAAGAAGAGAACAGTGTAATTGCTAGACATTTATTAAGCACCTACTGTGTGTAAGACACTGTATTATACTATACCTAGGGACACCAAAATGAATACAAAGTGATTGCTTTAGTTCTTGGAACTTACAGCCTTCATAGTAAGCAATTCATAGAGGGAGTAAGTATTTATATGGAAGAGTGATAAGATTGCAGTTAGAGCACTGAGAAAGCCACAAAAGGGCCAGCAAACTAGACTCTGTACATCTGTGAGAAGAAATGCACAATGGCTGGCACAGACTTGGCACACATGCATGAATGAGAGGTGGCGCATTTGAGTTGGATTTTGGAGGATGAATTGGACTTCAATGGAGAGGAGTATAAAGCTTATTTCTAACAAAGGATACAGGAATTTCAAAGGCTAACCAGTCCCATGGTTTTGCTGGCTTCCTGGCACGAGAGGTTTGGAATAAGTGCTGAGGGAAAGCAGAACTGTTTAGCAAAGAAAATATGATAAGAGTCCAGAACAGCCTGAGGGGGCCTTCAGATATCCACTGGGGTCCTTAATGAATGCTGTTTTAATCACAAATTGTCTTAGCATCTTCCTCACCTGACTATGCCTCTTCTCTACCCTCCAGAGAACTTGAGGAATGAATGCTAGCAAAGTAATTCTTCCTTGTTACTAAATACAAGATATAATGTATGTATGATGGTTTGTAACATTGGCAGCAGTATTAATTCCATGACCTTCTACTTACCAGTCTCTATTGCTAGGTAGCAAAATACATTTAGACACTTGATGTAATTTGGAAAGAATAATTTATCCTACTTTTTTTCTTGATCATGCCCCTCAGGTGACTTTGAAGATATGTATCTTGTCATTAACATATTCACAAATGTAGGGAGAGTTGTTTTTTTGTTTAACACGGTAGAGTATGAAGGGTGCTTTGCTATAGACTTACGAATCCTGACAGCATTTTAGCACTGTTTCCAATATATATCCCCAGCAGCGAACCTACTATTGTGATGCATTAGGTCAGTTAGTGAGGATTCATCCATGCTGAATTCTATATACTGCAAGCCAGGGGTCTAACCAACCTGTGCTGTGCTGTGTCACTTGATATACTGGAAAGAAGATAGCTTTGTCCAGATCTATTCTACTTACAGTGAAATACATCATGGGCCTGGCCTACTTCCATTAACTTTGTAGTGTCATCTTTATAGCTGAAGTTCAGTGCATCATTATCTTACATTGTACCTGAAGAGCAAGAAGATTGACTTAGTAATTTGCTAAATTTCGATCCTAATCTGTTTAGGAATATGATTTCTTTCAAAGGAATGAAAAACGAATGCATTTCTCCTGAGAAGATACTTACTTATGGTAAACACGGCAATTTCAGTCTCTCCTTGAATTTCAGATATTTTTCACCTCTTTAAAAAGTGAGCTACATTGAAATAGTAAGATATTAAAGGCTGAAATGCATGCTTCCAAAAGTGCGATTTTGTATTTCAAGTCACACATTTAAATTTCTGTATTATTTGAAAGAAAAAAAAGTTACCACATGAATCATGAAGACAATGGCTTGTATTGGATATTGTTTTTACCAGTGATCTCTGAAACTCTTTAAAAATGTAAGTTTATACTATAATCTTTTTAAAAAAGAAAAGTATATTTGTAAATATTTTATCTCAAGGCTCATTTTCAAATTCCAATTTAGTATTTTGAATCTAATCTGATCTTCCCACTCCTAGCATACAATCAAAATCCAGAAACTATCAAAAACAGAGCCCAGATTTAGTGTAATAAATTTTCCAGTGCATGGATGAAATACAAATACAGAAAAAAAATTCAGCTGATATCAATAAACCTTTTGGCCAGGAAAGGTAGTGTATGTCTGTTGTCCCAGCACTTGGGAGGCTGAGGCAGGAGGATTCCAAATTCCATCCCAGCTTGGACTATACAGAGTTCAAGTCCAGCCTAGACTATATGAGACCCTGTCTAAAAACAAATAAACAAATCTTAGCTTCTTTTTCAGCAGCTTGGGTTAAAGAAAGTATGGAATTTAAAACTATACAGACCAATTTCAAAGTCTAACTCTACTAATGTTACTTTGATAGCTCTAACCAAGTCACATAACCTCTTTCAGTTTAAATTTTCACATTATAGTAAAATAATAGTGATATTTCCTTTTGTAAGATAGTATAAGGATTAGAGATATTGTAAAATGCCCAAGTCAGTGCTGGCACCTAACAGGTACTCCATAATTGCTAATCATTTGTATCCAACTATAAAATAAGAATAGTGCTGATCCATTTACTGCTCAACTTATAGGTGGAATGAGTGAGAATTCCTTTTTTATTTCTAAAGATCACAGTCTCTTCCATATACTAATTTCATTTCCTTTGGATATTTACCCAGTAATGGGACTGCTGGTTCATGTGGTAGGTGTAGTTTTAATTTTTTGAGAAGCCTCCCTACTATTTTCCACAGTGGCTGTTTCAATCTATACCAACAATTGTTATCTTTAGTGTTTTTTATACCAGTCTTCTGGATGGTGGTGAAATCTCACTTTCATTTCCCTGATGATTAGTGATGTTGGAACATTTTTATTGCCTATTATCAATTTGTATGTCTTCATTTTTAATTGGGTTTTTGCTGTTTTCAGAGAACCTTATATATTCTGAATATTCGCTATGTTATATGTATTGACAAATTGACAAAAGATATCTTGTTTTGCATATAAGTTTGTAATAATGAAAAGAAATAATACATGCAAAAGCAGAAAAATACGGAGTATTACTCAGGGTTAAGGCAGAGTGTTTACAAAGTTGTATTAAATATTTTGCTTTTTCCCCCACCAATCAATGAACTAAAAATTAAGGAATAAAAATTGGATGTCACAAGCTACTATTGCTACTGATACTAATTATATCTGATTTTGCCCATAATGCAGAAATATACAGAATATGAGTTTTGAAAATAAAATGTAGTTATTCTCAACATACCCAACTATTTACCGGTCTTTTACTTTGCAACCACGATCATCCCAAATAAAGCCTAGACTCCCAAAGGGAGGGAAGGTTATCCTCTGATATAGGGACAAATTTTCAATCTGTCAAGCCTCTTTCTACCCCAATAACTAACACTCTAAATCATTTAATAGTGTGAAGAGAGAACAATTCAAAAGCCAGAATAAGTGATAAGTGAAGCCATGTGTGATCATTGGTACAGAACAGTGCAGGTAAACCCTTTTGAGCTTTCGGTAATGGAAACAGCTTGCTGTGCAGACGTGCCATAGCTTCACTACCACTGGCGTATGTGCTCTCATGTCTCTGCACATTGTGGTAAGCATTTAGGGTCTTGATAGATTTTTGTCAGATTTCAAATTTTGCTATGTGTGGAGTAAGCTTTAGTTACCCAGAAAACTCATTTCTGTGGAAACTGTGATAGGATTTTGAGTATGTAAAATGTTAACTGTGTATAAATCTACTAGGTGAGGAATATACATCATTGCAAATAGAAAGAAACCTGAGATATTAGTAGTCAAGCCAACTCTCCTAGAAGCCATCTTAAAGATTATGTAATGCGTTCTAAAAAGCATTTCAATTGATTTATAAACTTTTGGATAATTACCAAATATGCTAAATATAAAAATGTAAAAATTCCTAGTGCCAGATTTATATCAGAATCTTGGAGGACCTTTAGACTATCATTTGCGAATATAAATTGTTAGTAAAAACTGTACATGCATATCTTAAAGATTGGATTACACATGATTGGGTTGGAGCGTTCCCCGACTTACTGTTCCTCTGGCTTATACCTAGTCTGTGTCCGTGTCATTCCACAGATTGTTGTGAGGGTCAAATGCGATAATGAAATACGCAGTATACAAGCTGTAAAGTGATGTATAAGCTTACAGAATTTGAATATATAAGAATGGTTTATAACACGTGGTTAGGGAGTTTAAAAAGAAATACAGGATTATAAGAAAGCAAACAGTCTAGCTATCCTTAATATATAGTACACCATTGCCATGGGGTGGCAACCAGAGCAGCCGAGCCAGCAGTCTGACCTTTTTCACAAGATCTTCCTGGTGTTAGCTAGTTGCTTTAACTAGCTAGAAGCCAGTCTAGCCCCCACTGGTCAGCTGCCTTCTTACTCCCTCATTTTGTTTTTAAAAAATTTTTATTCTTTCATTGATACATAGTATTTGTATATGTTTATGATGGTTGGTGTGATGTTTTGATCCATGTATTCATTGGACAATGATTAACTCAACAGAATTAGCATATCCATCATAAAGTATTATCTTTATAGTTAGTACAAATTCTCTCCCGTTTTGCACTATGCAATGCATTATCATTAATTATATCTCCCCTACTGTGCACGGTACACCAGAACTTATTCTTCCTGTCTGTGTCTTTGTACCTGTTGCACAACATCTCTTTATCACCCCTTCCCCCTACTCTCTCCAATCTCTGGTAAGCACTGTCTTACACTCAACTTCTAAGGCTAACTACTTTACATTCCACAAATGAGTGTGATGTTATGTGGCTTACTTTCTCACTTCTAGTCCTAATCTCTCCTTCCAATATCCAGCTCTAGAATGCATTGCCTTTAAGAGGCCTTGATGAACTGTTATTGATTTATTTGAAATTGGGAATCAAACTCAGGACCTTGCGTTTGCCAGGCAGGTGCCATGCCGCTGAGCTATACTCCCCGCTGAACTGTTATCCAGATGGCTTGTTTTCTTAATTTACATTCATCCATGTGATACTTAGGACACATTTTTTAGGGCTTTTTCATGTACTTCTTTCATCTCCCTACAATACAAGACAAAATATAAGACACAGAGGTTGTTGATATTTACTACCTTAGTGTGGCACCTAGCATAAGGCAAATAGTTAGCTAATGAATACTAAAAGAAATCATGCTATAGGACCATGCTTAAGCACACCTCTCTTTTAATAAAGAAGACAGTATTTTAAAGAACGACAGAGCTGGACAGTGTACATAGCCTATGAAGCCACAAGAAGTTGTATGTATGTGCTGGCAAGTGGTACCTTATAGAGAAATTGAGGGAAGAATTTATTATAAATGTTTGTTCACGAGGTGGTAACCTTTCCCTTTCCAGTTCTATTCCATCATAGTACACAATGACTTCTCCAACAAGCAATACAATATAGATAATGTCCCACTTTTCACATTTAAACACAAAGGAAGAAATTAAAAATTTCATTGAGAGTTATTGCCGTGTATTTTTCTTTACTCCCCTTCATTCTTTAAATTTTAGGGCTTCTCTGACTGCTGAGGTATAATGTCATGCTCTTGAACTTTCACTGGCATTATACACAGCCTGCAGCACAGTCACATGCAGAACAGCCTCCCCGGGGTCTCTGTGGTTCAGTGTGTGTTTCTGGCACACTGACTATACCCAGACCCCCTTTTCACTGCTCAGCAAAGCCTATAAGAATGCAAATGAAAGTGATGCTGTTACAGAAACAGCATTACATCTGTTCCAGTTTCATTTAAGTATATCATTATTGATCTTCACCACTTTGTTAGTAACAAAATATTTACAAGACATTTCAAAAATGAGTTGTGAGTCACTGGAGCACCAAAACAACTTTGGTTTCACATTTAAGGGCCTGGGTTCAATCTGCAGTTTGCTACTTATTTATTGTGAAACTTGGGACATGCTTATCAATCCGTCGGTCTCAGTTTGTATAAAGTCACAGTAATGGTAATGCCTACTTCACTGGGTGACGGTGGTGATTAAACACAGTATTGCTTAAAAAGCAGTTTTCAAGATGTAAAGCCCTAGGAAAATCTGAGCTCTGTATTTCCATACACACCTGTCTATTTATCCTTTCATTGCCAGGCCCTGGGCTTAGGTCTTGAACTACCTCCTACCTGTGGCTTTGACTCTTTTCCTGTTATATAATTTTCCCAGCTCCTTTCCCTTCAGAATCATTCTGATGTAGCTGATCCATCTAAAAGGCCATAGGTTCATATGCTTAGCCCTAACTCCTAGAGGCTTTCCTTATTGTGATCATACTGATGAACTGTAATGCAGTCTGCGACAGGTAAAATAAAACCTCCTCACTTCAGAATTTTTCATCTTCCCCAAATACCACAGAAAGTCCTCATATTAAAAGGCAGACTCTTCTTTTGCCCTCCAGTACCTCTATTACATGCCCACACATAAACGTATATGGAAAGTACAGTGGATTCAGAGGAAAGGGATTGACCATCAAGAATAAGACAATAATGGGATGTATAGGGAAGACAAAATTTGTATTCTCTAGATGGCTCAATAACTTAACCTAGGATATGTTACATGCCCAAAATTTGCATGAGAATTCTCCATAATAAGGTCTAGTTATACCCATTGCTGCTGTCCCAAGCATTACTGTGCATGTACCATCCCAGTCAAGCAAAAAAAGATTGCAAACCTAAGAGTAAGCCCTTCACACTGTTTCTTAGACCTACAAAAGCAGCCCCACTCCTAGGAGTCATTCATCTAACAATCCAAACACCCACCATTAGGATAGTATATGGATAAACTATGATATATTCCTACAATGAAATTTTTAAAAACAGTCAAACCAACAAATTGAAGTAGCACTTAACAGATATGGTAGAATCTTACCATTATAATTTTAAGCTTATTAAATGTAAGTCCCTGGGACCTGGGGTGTAGCTCAGTGGTACTGTGCTTGCTTGCCACATGCAAGGCCCTGAGTTAAACCCCCAGAACCACAAAGAGAAAAAACCTATATTGAATTCATCACACAAAGAAATGATGTATTTATTAAATGCATTTATAAAACAAGTCACCTCGAACAAACCCAATTTAATACTGAAAAACTGAAGTCCCCAAATATTATACATAGCACAGTAACATTTATTCAAAGTTGTAAAAGCCAAGTTGTTTTTAAATATTTTTATGAACACATGTCAATGTAATATAAGTATTTGAAAAAGAAGTCAAAGGAATGATAAACATAGGGTTCAGGAGTAACTTTACTTTGGGAGGGTGTTATGGTTGATACATTGTGTCAACTTGGGGAGTCTAGATGTTTGGCTGAGTGATTCAGCAGGAAGCCAGGGTGCTTACTTTGTACACATCCTGAGCCTGTGGAAGAGGAGGGCAGGAAGACTATGTGAGAGCTACACGCCCCCTGGGTGGGGGTAGGCTGTTTACAATGTAAGGGAAGGAGAGAGGCTGCTTGCAGCCATTCCTCCCTTTTGCTGTTTTTTTTTTTTTT
>PVLD010021290.1:0-10551 GCA_004027595.1 Dinomys branickii | reverse complement strand
GTGAACAGAGATATGCTTCGAATGTAACATACATACCAGATTTTAAAGACTTAATACCCAGAAATGCAAGGTGAAACATTTCATTAGCATGTATCTATATTGGTTGCGTGTGGGAATTTAAATACTTCTAGATATATTAAGTTAGGGCCAGAGATACAGCTCAGTGGCACAAGTGTCTGCCTGGCAAACACAAGATCCTGAGTTCCATTCCCTGTACCAACAAACCAAACCAAACCAAACCAAACCAAAACAAAACAAAACAAAACAAAATCTCCCAAACTTAGATATATATGAAGTTAAATAAAATATACTAAAATTAATTTCACCTCATTATTTTTATTTCTAATATAGGTAAGAGAAATGTCAAAATTATGTATGTGGTACAAATTTGTGACTTATATGTCTATTCAGTGGTGATACAGGTTGAGCATTCAAATCTGAAAATTTTAAATAAAAATGCTCCAAACTCTGAAACTTTTAGAGGACCAACATGAAGCCACAAATCTGATTGTTCAGTGTACTCAAACTATGTTTCATGTACAAAATTATTTAAAATATTGTATAAAATTTCCTTCAGGCTATGTGCATAAAATATATATAAAATATATATTTATTTTGTGTTATTCATGTTTTTCATTAAATGAATTTTGTTTTGGTTACCATCCCAAGTTATATCATTATGTATATGCAGATATTACAAAACTGGAAAAACTTTGAAATGTGAAACACTTGGGCTCCCATGCATTTCAGACAAGGAAAATTTATATTAAGAGACTTTTATAACATTGCTCTTAGTATGTATACACAGCTATTTTCAAGCTTATACCTATTTAGTCTTTTTAGCTTAATAATTTGAATTCGTTTTATTTTGGGACTTCTGAAGCCTTAATTGAAAATCTTAATGAATACAAAAGTAATACATGCTCCTTCTGAAACAAAATTAAGCATTAGAGCAATTTATGATATAACACAGGGAAAGCAAAACCATTATCTCGGTTCCCAGACATAAGCGCTATTAACAATCAAGTAGCTTTTCTAGCTAAATGTTATTTTAAAGTATTAAAATCTGAGAGTCAAAGTTTTCCTGTTGTTTCTCAGTTTCTCAGATACCAGAAAAGCAACATTGGGTCATGACTCAATGTTTGTGTCATGCAGAGAGCTAAAGCAGTGGTTCCCACCTCTCAAGTTAGAATACTCTGTTGTTGGCTGGAATTTGGATTTCTCTTTCTGTCTTAATCTTCTCCTCCCTCCTCAAAGGAAATGCCTTTTGGCATATGCTTATATTATAAGCTAAAGTAAGCTGAAAGTAATATTGTAAGTATTTCCTAATACCCCTGGGGAAAAAGCAGAGACCCAATGCGATATTATAAAACTAGAACTAAAAATCACTGTTTGCAGTGTATTGATTTCCAACAAAGTACCTGATCATTTCTCCCAGTAGGTATTAAACAGGCTGCTGATGGGAGTATACCAATTTGGAGAAAACTACGTGCACCCACTTCTCTTTAGTAATAGGTTTCTATTTGCCAGAAGTAGTTTAACACAGGTGGCTGTGTGGGGGGGGATGAATCCAAGGTTAGATTTGGGTTATGTGCTAAATATTTTCTTTCCAAGTTGCCTGAGGCCTGTATAAAAATCATTAAAAGGCAAATACTTGGTGTTTTGAAGCCTTGGACTAAGTGCCACAGAGATTACAGAAGCTGTTTTCTTTTTCACATTATTGATTGACAGACTCAAAGATTTAGTATACATTTCTTGCAACAAGCACCAATTTGACATTTTTTTTTATTTTACTTTCAATGAAATGTATTTTTCCTTTAATATTCTTGGGAAATGCACTGTGAATTTTTAAATTATATTCTACATGATTCCAGTTTCTGCACTGCAGGACAAAAATAAATACAAACCACTCTCTTACTGCTATTCTGATTAGAATCCTTTCCTTTTCTTTCTTTCTTTTTTTTCTTTTCTTTCTTTCTTTCTTTTTCTTTAGGAAAACTACAGACTTGAGCCTTGGGTTTTTTGGAAATTCTTCGAGATATCATTCAAAGCCTTCTTATCTACCTTATAGTTTCTTATATTTATTCTAACATAACCCTATTTATTGCTCATTGCAGTTTCTCACATATTTGTCTTGTTTCTTCCTCCTATTAGACTACCAGTTCCTTGAGCTAATAGACATGTCTAGGTCTAATTCCAAAGTATGCTCTAATAATATTTGTTAACAGAACTGTTAATATTTGCTCTAAACACTGCCTTTATTTTGTGTTATTCATGCTTTTCATTAAAAACCTTAAGTACCTATAACATTATAAACGTGTTCGGATTTTACAAAGAGAAATCAGAACCAGATACAATAACTTGTAATAGTTAGATATTAATGGCCCTGTTACATATTTTTCATGATTTGTGTTTGGTACTGTTATGTGTGTATCCTGTTTATGAAATATTGTGTGATATTGTTTATTAAACAAAATGGTAGTTGTGACAGAGGATTTGGGTGAAAATACATCTAGAAATTAGATCTATTTGTGCCATTACCTGTTGAACTTAGGTCGATCTAAACTTAGTCTCTTAGGTAGGAGAACGAGTTGGCCTAATCCCCTTCCTGATAACCACAAAAGTATTGACAAGACCAATGCACCAAAAACATGTCAGATGGTAGAGCACTGGCTTAGCATATGTGAGGTCCGTGTTCAGTCCACAGCTGGGGAAGGAGGATATATTGGAAAGTATTTTATAAATTAAACATAATAAAAATAGATTTGGGGGACTCTGTGCTGCACCGTGGCTCATGGGGAAGGGAACCTGGCTCCCCAGAAGCAAGGTATACACCTAGGGCTGGGAAACCTGGGGGAAAATGGTGGGTTGCCACTTTTGTTGCAAACTGCAACAGCAGCATGGGTTGGCTCCAAGAGGACCCCTCCTACACAGCAGACAACAGCCGGAGAGGGGCTCCAGCAGCGACACCACCCACCATGTATCCATAGAGTGCTTAATCAGGCACCATTTGAGGAATGGATTCTTTCAATCTGGGATTCAAAACAACTTCACTTCAGGGCTCCAAATGTTGCTTTCCAAATAGTCATTGCGTGAGTGACAGCCCTGGGAGACAGCCTCCGACAGCGAGCAGGATAGAAAAAGATCCCCTGAGAAATTGCAGCTCAGTCCAGGAACACACAGGCACTGCCCCTTGTGGTGAGAAGCCAGGCCGAGCTGAGCTGCATTCAGAATGGCTGGGTTTCAAAGTGCCAGCGTACCTGAACTCTGGCCTGCAGCCAGCACAGATCTGAAGCCTGAATGCATTATCTATCTGCCTACCAGTGTGAGCAAAGATGCATCTCGAGGTGGACATTGCCACTGACTAGGGCAAACAGAGAGGCCTCTGGAAGGGGGTGGGGGTGTCTCCCAAACCTACAGGCTAGGTGGAGAAAACTGACTCGCTGGACTACAAAACAGTGGATCCTGGAAGGAATCCATTTATTCAAAACTACAGAGATTTTTTTCTTTCTGTTTTTAGACTCATTTTATTTTTCCTCTCTTTTCTTTTGCCCTTTCCTCCTTCTTCTCTCCTGGTTTACTGGGGTCACTGAGGTATTTTGTTTTGTACTTTTATCGTTTTTCTAACTTTCTTTTCTATTTTTCCTTTTAATTTTTCTGGTTTGTTATTCTCCGTCTTATTTCTTTTTCTCTCCTTTTTATCTTGTAGCTGTCTTTGGTTTTTCTGTTACCTTTTTTTAATCCACTGAATATCCTTATACTCCTTATCCTGTTTCCCTGAAAATAAAATTAACCAGAAAATAATCAGCCTTGAAAACTAGAGATCAAAATTGCCAGCGCCAATCACCTTGCCTCATCTGCCATTACAGAGTAGCCACCAAGCAAGAGAAGGTATAATCTTCTGCAGGACACTGGCCATTACCATGGTAACAACCAGTGCTTATTTTCCAGCTAGGCATTATTTTGGGGGAAACGTGATAAATTCTTTTTTTCTCCTCCTTCTCATCTCTCATTGCTTATTTTTTCAAATTTTTCTTCTTATATTGTCCTATTTCCATTCCCATTTATCTTTCATAGTATAATCATTGACATATTCCTGGCAGCTTGAAAACACCATTGGTACACTTACGATATATTCAGTATTGCAGTGAGTTACTTGTGCCACTCAGTGGGACTGTCCCATACCAGTGAGACAGTCATGGAAGTACCACTGGTGGTTCAGGCCAGCTAGAATGTAACACATTCAAATCAGAGCTGTCTGGTATGAAGACATACAAATTTCAGCCCCATCATGAATGCATTATGCTTTATTAATCTTTAGATAGTTAACTCTGTGTTACTAATGTTGAATTCTTTGTTATTACTGAGGTGTAGCTGTTGCATTTAGTATGTGTTTGCTATGTCAGGATTTGGTTTGTCTTACTGTTTATACTATAGTTACAGATTTCTTGTTTAGGGTTAAAGGGGGTACACTGTTGGTCCTTATGTTATGTCAATAACCAGTTTCTCTTAGACAATATTATTGTTGCTGATTTACTTGATATTGCCAGGGTCGCATAGTTGTTGCTATTAGTAGGTTCTCTGAGTATGCCAATACCCAGATTACCTTTGTGACATTAATAGTAATACTGCAGTCTATTCACAGAAAACAAGGTGCTGGGTCAGTTACACTGCATCCCCTCCTCCCAAATTAACAGGTGATCAAATCTTGGGACAAAGGCAAAGGACTGTCGTGAGCCATATCCAAAGTACATCACTAAAAAGCAAACTAACCAAAGAGATCTCAATTTTAGCAACAAAGTCTTTCCAATAAAAGCAGTCATAAACCTCAACAGGAAAAAAAAAACCCAGAACAATAGAAACATGAGAAGATGGGGCAATAAAATGCCTCTTAAACTCCCAACATCCCAGAACTGATCCACGGGGCATAAAGTGGGTAGAAAGCAAAAGCCACACAGCTAAATTATTCAAAAGGATAACACTAGGGATTAAAACACAGATCACTGAGGTGCTTGACAGGCTCATAGAATCTGTAACTATTCACATAATGAAGGCAATAAGATGATGGGTGAGCTTACAGAAAACACTAATGAAAAGTGACCTGAGCCTAACAAAATGGTATCAAATATGAATGAACAGTTTGGCAAACCATTAGAGTCCATGGAAAAGTTCAAAAGAGAAATCCAGGAGATTAAAAACTGTATTGAAAATATGGGAAGCAGGAGTGATTATTGTGAGCATAAAATGTCAGAGGATGGGGATACTTTTAAAGACCAAATACTCAGAGATACCTTAAAAATAAGAGAAAATGAAAATAGATCCCACTACTGCTAGATGACCCCCCGAAAGATTAAGACTTACTGGAATTGGTGAAAACTCAGAAGACAGGACAAAAGGCATTAAAAACTACAGAAATAATAATGGAAAACTTCCCAAATATAGGGAAGAATTAAACATACAGCTAAGTGAAGGATATAGAATCTCAAATAGCCATGATCAAAAGAGGACCTCCCTGCATCACAGCATAGATAAAACCTCAGAAGTCCAACACAGGGACAGAATCTTAAAAGCTATTAGCAAAAAGCAACCATTTACTTAGAAAGGTAAATCCACTAGAATTACATCAGACTTCTCAATACAAACCTTATAGGCCAAGACAACTCGAAATGTTTTAAACCTTAACAGATAACAAATTGCAACCCAGATTGAATATTTCCTTTCAAAGTTGATGGGAAAGTAGGGTATTTACAAGACTAGACCACCTCAAGAAAGTCATGACCATCAAACCACTGCTCCCCAGAATTCTCAAAAATAGCCTAGAAAGTGGCAACTGAGCCAACAGTGCCATAAATGTAATATAATGACTACATAAGGCAGGTTAGCAGTAAAGCAGAAATGAGGAAATCAGCAGTAGGAAAAGACTGCGATTACAAGAATACATCAGTACTTCTTAGGAATAACTTTCACTGTGAATAGTCTCAATTCCCCATATCAAAAGACACAGATTGACAGAATGGTTCAAGAAACAAAATCCAATGGTATGCAGTACAGAAGAAATATTTAATGCAAAAAGAAATACACAGATTAAAAACCAAAGGATGGGAAACAATATTCCATGCAATGAGAACAAAGTAAAAACCAGCAGTAGCTACCCTAATTTCACAAGAAGTAGAAGACAGTCACTACATATTGGTTAAAAGAACAATTTGACAAGAATAGATAACAATTATAAACATATCAACAAAACACTACACACCCCACTTCATAAACACAGCTGGATATAAAAGGTCAGATAAAAGTGGACACAACCTGAGTAGGGGAACCTCAGTATTCCACTGTCACAGATACATCAACTAGACAAAAAGATAACAGTAGATTATCAAAGTTGAACCAAACCTTCAAACAAATGGACCTAATAGATATCTATAGACTGTTCCACTTAACAACAGAATACACATTCTTCTCAGCAGCGTTTGCCTTTCTCCAGAATAAACTACATGCTAGCCCTTACAGCAAGCTTAAGTAAATGGAAAATAATCAACACTATTCCATGCATATTATCAAATATAGTACAATGAAACTGGAAATCAGTGACAAAAGAAACCACAGGAATTATATAAACACATGGAAATTAAACAATTCCCTTTTAAATAATCAGTGGGTCACAGAAGAAATCAAGGAATAAATTAGATAGTTCCTAGAATCAAATAGTGCCAGTAACAACATACCACAACCTATCAGACACAATGAAAGCAGTCTGAAAAGGAAAGTTTATAGCTTTGAATGCTGGTATCAGAAAAAGAGTAAGCCCAAACAAATTTTATGTTCTTGTTCTAGAAAAACAAGAACAATCTAAATACAATGGTAGTACAAGGAAGGAAATTATAAAGATCAAAGCAGAAACTAATGAAATTGAGACTAAAAGGACAACACAATCAATGAATCAAATAACTGGGTCTTTGAAAGAATAAACAAAGTGGACAAGCCCCTAACCTTCTTGACAAAAAAGAAATGAAAGAAAAAACCAAAACCAATGCAATTTGAAATGAAAATACAGATTATGAGTAGTTGGGGAACCTGTACACCAATAAAGTGGACAATTATAAATAAATGGGTACATTTCTAGATACATATGAACTGCTGAAGCTGAACCAAGAAAATATGAAAGCTGTGTTATAATCCAGTATCAGGCAATAAGATTGAAAAAGTTATTTTAAAATATACCACCTAAGAAAAGCCCAGGTTCTGATGAGTTCACTGCCAAATTCTACTACAAGATCTAACATGAACAGTCCTCAAATCTTCAATATAATTAAAACGGAAGGGCACACTATTCCTGGAAAGTAGCATTACTCTGATTCTAAAACCAGAAAAGGGTCCAATTGAGAGAAGGAGAGAGCACTACAGGCCACTCTCTTTAATGACCATAGAGGCAAAAATCTTCAACAAGATCCTGACCAAGTAGACTTCATCCCAAGTATGCAGGGATGGTTCAATATATGCAAATCAGTAAACGCAACGCATCACATTAGGAGAACCAAGGACAGAAATCACATGATCATCTCAATTGATTCAAAATAAGTCTTTGACAAAATCTTACACCTATTTATGATTTTTTTTAAAAAAAGCTCTCTGGAGAAAGTAGGTATGAAAGAGTTTTATGTCAATCTGATAAAAGCCACTAGTGGGTATTGAAGCCTTGGAGTAAGAATAGCATTGCAAGGGAAGAATAAGTGAAACAAGGATAAAGAAAAAGAAAAGTTGGAAGTATGCAGAGAATCCACCAGGATGCGACTTGAGGCTATCAGGTTAGACAGGTTGCCCAGAGCATGCTCCACTATCTCTGACCTCTAGGAGGCAGCACAGGGCGGCTGGCCCCCTTCTTCAGTGCTCCACTGCCGCAAGTTTGACTGCTCTAAGTGCCTATGACTCCGGAAATGTGATGAAGAGGAAGAATGTTCATCTCAGATTCAAAGGCCACTTTTGCAAGAGCATGCAAAAGAGTGAAGGTGGAGAAGAAACTTTCTGACACACACAAAAGTTGGCAAGCAGGGAACGTGTCCTAATAAGTGCTGATTAAGAAGAAATTCATCAGACACAAGGGCAGAAAGGGAAACAGTCTTTATTTAGTGTTAAAGTAGCAAATAGAAAAGTACTTGATGTACATCACAACTTTGATGGAAGTAAAAAAAAAATCCCGATCAACCAAGAAGAGAGATTAAAGAATGAGAGGACTGTGTTTGTTGGGAATTCGGCTGTCACATGTAATAAGAAGAAGCTGAAGTCATTTTTAAGTCATTTTTAAGGAGTATGGACAAATAGTATCTGTACAACTGTTCTCTGATTCTAAGGGAGGGAAGTGTATCCAAAAAATTTGTAGCAATAAAATATACAGTCTATACTGATCAAAAAAACCTTAATGCTTCTGTTGTGTTTAAGGATGAGAATGCTGCTACCATACCAAAGCACTGAAAAGAGCCCCAGATTGCAGATAGATTTTATTTTTGAGTTGATCTTGCATCTGAGATCTCATCTAGGGACAAGAGATTGGTATTTGTTTGGAATCTCCCTTGTGAAGTTAAAAAAAACTGCCATGATAGAACACTTTCTGGACTGCAGCAGTATTTTGGCAGTGAGGATGGTGAGCAACCCAGGTACAGCAGTCAGTAAAGGGCGAGGCTATATGCTCTTTGAGAACACAGATGCCATTCATCTTGCTCTAAAAATAAATAATGCTGAGCTAATGGGAAGAAAACTTGAGTCATGCACTCTCTTAATAAAGAAAAATTAAAACAGCAACATTCAAATCCATGTGTGAGGCTAGGCATGGTGGCACATGCCTATAATCCCAGCACTAGAAAAGCTGAAGCATGAGCATTGCCATTAGCTAAAGGCCAACCTGACCTACATAATGATTGAAGGCCAGCCCGAACTACATAGTAAGGCAGGCCAACCCTGTTTAAAAAAAATCTACATTTGAGAAATGTCAGTAAACCTAAGCTGAGATTTAATTTTTGCTCTAAAGATGCAGGACACTCTAAAAATGTACTTACTGGAGAAAAAGCTGTGCTTGTTAAGAAGAAGAAACTACAAAAAAAGAGTAGGTGAACTAAGAAACTGAGAAAAAAGGGGTAAACATCTGAAGCTGCTTGCTTTTTCCCCATAAGGCCTGCCATTTTAAGTGTGGTAGATTCAGGTACTAAGCATCACAGTTTTTTTATGGATTGTTTTTGTGAAATTTAGAGACTTGTACAGTCGTTTTCACATCATGACCCCTTTGAAGCATTTGTTTTTCAATGTAGGTAGTTTAGTTACCATGGATTATGTGTTACTACTGATGGTATAAGAGATGATTTTATTAGACCCAGGTCAACATTTAGAATTTTAATGAATAGTAGTTGATTCTATGTTAGAAATGGATGATTAGCATTTCAGGCAGATATTTCAAGATATTTTTGCTGGAGATGAGACTAAGTTAAAATGTAAGTTAAAGAAAAACAATGGATCTTATTAATGATTGTACATAGGCCAGCTGGCCTTAATAACTTTAATGTGGGGATATATAATATATAAGAAAGATTTGAGAACTATTCCATGATATCCACTCATTTTTCTTTCTTTTATACTTGGGATGAGTTCTGGAATTTTACTTTATTCCATCAACTAATAATAACTAACCAGTAAGAATATAAAGTGAAATATAGCTCTAATTTCTTGCATCTAACCAATGATTAAACTTTATCAAAATCTTTGGCAAACTGGCCATTGAGTAGATTTGTACTTTTGTTTCTATTTTTAAATTGTTCTACCAGGAAAACTTGTAATCCTTGAATTAGTGTCACTCAGAGAATGAAACAGTCTTTTCACAATGCCATATCTAAAAGAAACATTTCCTAATGAAGTATGATAATGAGGTCACACAGTATAAATAGAGTTCCACAAAGAGAGAGAATACATTCTCTGGGGTGATAAGATGGTACCTCTTTTTACTGGTCTCACCAAGCTATGTTTGAATCCAGGTGGGAAACCTGGGGTAGGGAGGTAAACCAGGATGGCTGAACTTAGGAAGAGTCTGCAGTGAACATTGATCATATCACAGATGTATGGGGAGTGGGCATGGTGAGTTATAACTGATTGCTTTGAAAGTCTTGTCTTTTGAGAGTAGCACGTTACATGGAAAAGTGGGGATTTCAGTTCTACAGTGACGAATGTGAAGTAAAATTATAACGTCCGTTGTTGCAGGTTATGTCTAGATGTGCCCCCCAGGCCTCATGCACTCATAGGAGGGCCTTTCAGGAGGTGATTGGGTAATGGAAGAGTGATGCCCATCAGTGATGTTGGGAGGTGAAGCATGGTCACAGGGGGTGGACCACCGGGGACATGTCCTGGAAAGATGTATCTCCCTTTCGCCTCCTCTGATCTCTCTGCTTTCCTACTGCCTTGCCATGGACAACTCTCCGCTCTTTTTCCCCCGCCATGCCACACTACCTTTGAGTCAGCGAACCAGAGACTGACACCTGTAAAGACTTTGAGCAAAAATAAACCTTTCCT